>JAUPFV010000004.1:239999128-240176712 GCA_036936605.1 Limnanthes douglasii subsp. nivea | reverse complement strand
AAAATATGTTGGACAATAGCATTCAATTTCAAGATTACAAGATAATTAAGCTTCGATAGAATCTCAAAAAAATAAAAGAAAGAAAAATATTCAACCAAAAAAAATACTTAAATGTACTAGTCCTCCATCAATGCTCATGTAAGAACGAGGGAGACTACTAATAAAAAAAATATGTCAATTATAGTTTATAACTTTGGGTTTGAACTTAAGATTATAAGGTTAAAGACATAAAATTCATATTGTAACACTAACAGACTTCCAAGTCTTTGTCTATAAAAAAAATTATCATCCACGTCATCACTTGATTCTTTAAGAAATTAATATTCTTTTTTTACTCTCTATATTGTTTTCTCTATCTAATTCAAATACAAAATATATTTTTCTATAACTAAATTTTAAGTTATCTATAACAACCATAACAAATCTCTTACTTATTATATAACAGTTTCCAATCTCTTAGACCACCATTTAAATTTTGGACAACTTCTCACAAATCTCAATCACCATCCACAAAATAGGACAAATAACACTAATAGATTCGAATTTATAAAAAATAAAAATTATTTTTTTCTTATTTTTTTAATACAAATATCTAGACGTGCAATTTTTATATATTCAAACTTTTTGATAATATAAAATAAAATTAAAATTAAAATATTTATAAATAAAATAGTTGGAAACCCACTAACATCAATAATAACATACAAATAATAAGTTTTAAACAAAAATAAATAAATTATAGCTAAAATTTTAATTTATTAAATTTCATTTTATTATTTATTTCAAAATTATATAAATTATCATATGATAATATTATAAAATGAATTAGATGATTATTAAACAAATTAAAAATTACTAAATATGAATTCCATTGACAAAGACAAATTTAAATTGATTTCATCAAATGTGAGGGGATTTGTTTAAACATTTTCATCAACTTTTAACAAACCAATATAATGTTTTATTTGAGTGAATTTGTTTGGAAATTTCATCAAACGTTTGATAGAAATTAAAATCTATTAAATATAGTGATTTGTTTATGTGGCATGCAGGTTGATTTGAAGCATATATGTCTTCTTTAAAGTTTCATGATGTAGAATCTGACCATAACGTCACCATAATGTTCTATGTTTTTCAGTATAAGCTGTTCTAATCGACTAAATCATCAAGCCCAAATCGTCTCTTGCATGTGGCTTTTAGCTTGCTTTGGCCCGATCTTTGGAACCTTAGTCCACTAATCGACATGTTTCTCTCTTCCCAACTCTCTATAAATTCCTTACGTCTCATCACAATATTGTGGATCATAAACGTTTTCAAACTTTTTCCACAGTAACCTATCTATACCAGAGCCATTAATCTCCATGTTATGGTATTCCCAACAATATTTTTTCAAAATCAATTTTAGGTTAACAAGAAAAGTGTTTATTATTGCTCATGGTTACAAATATGAAATCATATTATTTGTTGTTTACACTCTTTCTAATTCCAAATTAGAATGATCCTATATGCTGATGTAAAGTATGTTCTACTGAATATCCGTGTCGTCACCTAAGACTGATGAATGAATGCTCTTGTTGGCAGTCATCTCTCTTGACCTAACATCAACCTTATCCTCCGGTGTCATGTCGAGAAGTGGTGAAGCATAACAACGTGCTATATTGGTGTCACTTTACAGATCTTATATATGGTTACAATAAGTTCTCACCCCTAACTTTATGGGCCCTATTGGGTCATTTTTTTTAATTTTATTGTAGCCATACTAGCCACTCTCGAGTAAATTACCTTAATTTTTAGTACGATGGGATTTTTGGGGATTATTTTCCTTAATTTTGATGTTTTATTTCTCTAACAATAATTTTTCTTTGGTCAATGGGGGCACTTGGCCTATTAGTACTTTATTCGTTATTTTGTCCTAGCAAAACCCTATTAAGATCTAAAAAATAATAGATAAGCTACGAATCTACAATCCAAGTTATTCATATTTATATTTCCCTCTGTCTTAGGACACACTTTGGATTACACTTGGGGACTTTAATATCATTCATAAACCAGATAATCGAACTGGAAATTCAGACTTTGTCCATTAATAGATTCAATAGTTTATGTTACATCGGTGAATTTAGTGATATCAAAGCCATGCGCTTTTCAATTCTTCTGGTCCAATAAGCAGCCCAACAATCCCATCCCTTCAGGAATTGATAGGTTCATTATGAATAATAATTGGGATGATCTTTTCCTAAACTCTTTTTCACTTTACAACTATCACCGTACCTCTAACCACACCCATATTATCCTCTTCCTAAATATCCCAAGTTACTACACCAAAAAACCTGTTATTTCAATATGTGGTAGTCTCATCCTGATTTCCTGTCAATTATCACGAGCAACTGTAATCGCCGTATGGATAGCTCTATAATGTCAATTATTCATGTTAAGCTTAAGTGTCTTCAATCCGTTTTATTCTCCCTTAATAAGAGAGATTTCAATAATATAAACGACTAAACTTATTATGCTCATACTATACTTCTTTAAGCCCATCAAAACTTTACAAGTGACCCCCTCAACCCTTATTTTATCGAGGCTTAAATAAATGCTTCCAAAAAATTTGTCTTCTTTGGTCATGCAGAAAAATTATTCTTCAAGCATAAGTCCCATGAGACGTATTTTAAACTGAGATATCGTAATTCTAAATTCTTTGATAGCAATATTAGAGTGTATAATTCCAGAAGCAAAATAATCTCTATTAAAGACCCAGTTGAGAAGATTTATACCCCCGTAGAGTTGCTGACATATTTATTACTCAGTTCACCAACCTTTTTGGTGTCAAGAACCCTTCTAATTACCGTTGCCTCACTATAGTTATAAATATTATCATACCTAAGCTAAACAACTGTGATACATCTCATATGATTCACCATGTTACCGATGATGAGATAAAAAAGACCATGTTTAGTATTTATAATGATAAAATGTCTCAACGGATACAGTTCTAGTTTCTTAAAGTCTTTATGGGTTACCATTGCTACTGACTTTTACAAAATGGTCCATCCATTATTCCTCCACAATTTTCTAGACTATAGTTGGAATAAGACATTCATCACCTTTATCCCAAAGTCAGACAATCCGTTCACTCCCTCTGAATTTGGACTCATTTATTGCTTCAATGTCATCTACAAAGTCATTTTCAAAATCTTCACTAACATAATAAAAGACTTACTCCCATCTTTGATCGATCCATCACAATCGGCCTTTATCCTATGCTGCAATATTTTCTATAATACTATCATTTCCCAGGATTTGGTCCACGGTTACAATACTAACAAAAAGGGTCATCGAGTTGCTTTTAATATTAACCTCATGAAAAACTTTGATAATATCTGTTGACGACTCTTTCTGGATATCCTCTATGTCATGGATTTCCTTGACCAAATGATTGGTTAGATCACTCAATATACTTTAATCCCCTCTTAGTCCATTAATATTAATGGTAACTCATTTGGTTCATTTGAAGGTAAAAGAAGCCTCCAACAAGATGATCCCCTCCATATTTTTTCTTCGTACTTATTATGCAAATTCTATCTAGTATTTTCAATGAGAAACGTCAACATCTATTTTTCACCTTCCATTGGAAGTGTCATAAACATAAAATCATTTATCTTTGCTCTGCAGAAGATTTAAAGACTTTTTGTCGCGCCAACATGAACGTTATTAACCTTGTTAAAGAAGACCTTGAGGAGTTTTCCATCCCTTCGGGCCTCCACCATAATCCTAATACGAGTCAAATTTCCTCTTCGGGGTCTCTGACTTAATCCGCCATTCCATTAACACCTGATTGGAATTAAAGGTGGGTTCTCTTCCAATATACTACTTAGGCGTCCTTTTTATCACCTCTCATCTACCTAGACCGATTTCATGCTTATGTTCAATAAAAATTATTATTTGTATTAAATTTTGGACTTTCGACCATCTCTTTTATGTGGAAAGTCTGCTGTTAATCAAAGCTGTCCTTTTTGCATATTATGCTTATTCGTTCTATGTTTATATCTTTCATGTTTGTGTCCTTAAGGACATTAGTCAACTCTTTCATAGATTCTTTTGTTCGGGCCTCGAGATGAAAATCTCACTTTTCAAATTCATTCGGTCTAAACTTACCATGCCCTAGTCAGAAAGAGAGTCCTTGGTATTATAGACCTCGGGTATGGAATTAGACGGCTGTCCTTAAGAATTTTTGGTCATTTTGAGCTAAAATCCTTCCTCAACTTAGTGTAACTCGGTACTTACCAAAAATGTAAATATAGTAGCTTTTGGAACCTTTCCATTGGTTCCTCTTTACAAAGCGAACGTCGGCAACGACCTCTCCACTTCACTTATGTGTGTCTTTTTTGTTTAACTTACTTGTTGACCGTTATGGTCCTAGTATTATAGTTGTTCTTCTATAATTTACAACAATAACATGATTTCTGATATCATCAACAACAGCTCATGAACTGGCCCACTCAACTTTGTTCCGGCAAAAAACCTCATCAATCCAATCTGCGAGAAATTGGCTATGTAATTAGTTTTAACTCTTACCCCTCAAGCAAAATCCTATTACCAACCCATAATAGTAACTATTTTACAATTAGTAGTACATATCATCACATTCGTCCTTCCGCACCTCAAGTCCCTTGGGTTAATCTCATATAGAAAAAATACAACATTCTCATACACTCCTTCATTCTTTGTTTTGTCATCCAAGGAAAGCTCACTACCATAGATAAAATTCTTACTTGAATTTAACACAGTTCATGTTTTTTATTTTGTGCAACACCTTCTCATAATCAACCAATCACATCCTCGTAGAATATCCCTTCTCCCGACTCATTTGGGAGACATCATCTAGGAAGCTTAAGTTCATCATTCCTACCTCAAATTGGTTTTCCTGATTACATACTACTTAATGCTTGTACCTCTTTCCTAAAGGTCTGGACAATCTTTGACGCAATATATTTTGTGCAGTGGTATACCACGAATGGTACGAGAGCAATGAAAAGATTTTCACAAAGTTATCTTCGATGGTATCGACAATTCTCCATAACATTTTTTCGGACCTCTGCTATAAATTTAACAGTTCAAAAATCTTTTGACCGAATTAAAAGTTACTAACTACATTCTATTATTTTCATGTTTTCTTTATAGATCTATTTTGCTTGCGCTTCGTCGGACGGACCTATTGCATCTTTTACTACCCGTATCTTTGTTTTATAATGTTATTGTATTTTTTAAACTCTATTGTTATTTTGATAATAAATAAGTGAGATAAAAGAAAAATACTCTCGTAACTTTCTAAATATTTTCGTACCTTATTTGCTTGAAGGAACAAACAACTGCATTCAATAAGCATTATTTTTTTTAACCTTTTCCTTGTACCTAATCTATTTTCATCTATATTCTTCAAAGAATATAGACGAACAAACTTAGCTAAGTTCAACCAAAGATTTCGCTAAGAATATAGATGAACCTAAATTCCAAATTGATGCGGCATCATATTTTATGAAATAAAATTCAATATGAACGTGGTCTTATCCGATTTAAAAAGTTCGAGTGCTTTTACCATAGCCTTGTACACGTCTAAAAATACCCAGATAATCAAAAGCGAAAAATACAAAGGTTGTAAAATGATACTAGTAAAAAGTAGAAAAGTGAATACATTGCTTCCATTTCAATTTTCAAGCTTTTGATAAATAAAAAATTACTACACAACACGTTTTCCAACAAGACTGACCACATCCGTTTCTTATTTCTCCTTTTGAATGGTTTAGTTTGGTAATTATATTGTTTCTAGTTTTATACTCGTAAAGCAATAAAGTTTAAGTAAGGGACAAAATGTATTTTTGTATCGGGAGTAGTGAGTAGAAGCAAACATCCATCCATGGATGCAAACAAAATATTTCAGTTTTCAATAACCCCTAACTTCTCATTTTATTTTCCATCAAAGCGAACACCAGACAGGTTAACAAAATCAAAATAAGTATTGTATATGGAAACATTTTTTATACGTAAAAGAAATAGTAAAATATTTCGAAAAATATATCAATAAATAAAATATATCAACAAATATTTTTCGAAATATTTATTGATATATTTTTCTGGATGATGCTATGTCATGTCGAAAAATATATAACAAAAGTTTATATCTTTTTAGAATATATATTTTTAGAATAATTGTGTTAATTCTAAAAAAATAAAAACAATAAGTTTTGATTTGACTCTTGATTTTTTTACATTCTCTTTATATTTTACCACGATGATTTATTTATCTCTGATTCAAAATTAGGTAAGCACATTGTTATCTCTGATTTTATATTCAATGGGTGTTGGATTTGGCCCATCAACAGAAGGTCCGCTAGCATTGGAATCAACCTTATGGCACTCTGCAACATTATCCTCCAAGCATCCACTTCGATGATATCCTTCTTTGGACGACGAATAATAGAACTTATACTTTCTCGATTAAAGATACTTACAATGTCATTCTAGCGCCTCTACTTTGTGTCGGGTGGACTCGTCTCATCTAGAGTTAATTTAATATCTCACGTCATTCTTTTATTTTCTGGCCCGCTATTCATGGTAAGCTCACCACTCCTGATAAATTTTTATCTTGGGGATGGATTCTCCTTCCTATTGTATGCTCTGCAGTGACTCGGATGAAAGCTTAAATCATATCATTTATCATTATGTCCATACTATATTAGGGATACCTTACCATAATAATTCCACTTAGAACTATTGGCTTCATGAAGCCTTCAACTGGGCTCCCTCTAATTACCGTCATATTTGGCGGACGTGTTTTGGAGCAATCATTTACTATATATGACGGGAGATAAATAACCGAATCTTCGGCTCCTCCCCAAGCACTACCTCTGCTATCTCCTTTCGCTTACTAGCTCATATTCGTTCTCGATTTTCGGTAAGTAAGACTCGTTGGCCTTTCTAATTTCTCTCTTACTAACTTATTGTTGTTTTTTGTCACTTGATTCTTTTTTTACAGGATAGTTTACCGCGTCTCCCGACTAGAGTTGATCTATATTGGTTATTTGTTGTCTTATTTCTATTTTTGACCTTATATACTTCTTTTTATTTCTATTCTACTCGGCTTTTCAGCCTCCCCTTGGGGTATGCCCAAGGTATTTGTATGAACATCTTTATTTTATTTAATGTGTTTAATTTTATAAAAAAACAAACATATAATCTCAAATAATATTTAATATATATATATATATATAATAAAATGCTAAAATATGAGTTACTTTTTTAAATTACTTTTAAAATATTAATTATTTTTATTTGAGAAACTTTTGTTAATATAATAAAAATATATAAAAAACAAATATGAATAATGAATATATAATAATAATAATAATAATAAATTTATTTATTTTCTTAGGATTAAAAATGGATTTAATTTTTATTGAAATGAAATATGATTTATTAATTATGTTATTCTAATTATATAAATTTATTAGCTTGGATAAATGTTGGATCCATGTATAAAATATTTACAGATTTTATTAATGGACATTTTAACTTTTTTAAATTAGATGATAAAATACTATTTTACATGGAAGAACCAACTAAATTAGAATAATAATAATAATGTAGTTAAATCAAAATTAAACAAAATCGTAGTAGATTTGATGAGCTATGTCGGAAACCTGATGGAAATGATAATATCACTAAGATCAAGCTAAATCGTAGCAGTTTTGTTGGACCACAACAGTTTTGTTGGGATGGCGAAAGTTGGACAAAAACATTCTTATATTCTGAAAAAAAAAACATAAAATATTAGAAAACATTTCTTATTTTAGGCGATTTCAATATCGTGACCGAAAACCTAAAAGTTTCATGGATCAAATATAGTATTCTCATCTTGTCTTATTAAAATATTCGTCAACTATATAATTTTTTGAAGAACATTTTTTAATTTTTTCAGAAAAAAATACATGTGGTAATGTTTTGTTTTGTTAATCATCGATTTTGAAGTTTGTTTTTAGTAATAGTCAACCGACTAAAACTAAACTATGTTTTAAAATATTGTGACATTAGTAATGTAGGAGGGTTAACCTCGTTCTAAATTTCAAGTTGAACGAAAAGTAGTTTATGGTATCGAACAACCATTGAATCGAAATAAAGAAATATTAAGTGAATTTACTTTTGGCCAAACCGAAATAAGCTCAAACCAATATAGGCCCAAACGTCGGAATGGTCGAATAAAATTTTTAGAGAATGCAATTGTCATCTTAAACATAGGTGTAATAAATGATCATCATACTATAAAATATGCGGGATGACACATGTAATGTTGTCACATCGATATTAGAGTCTCAATATGTGTGTTTGGAAAATGTTGTATCATTTGGGTTTAGTCAATATGACCGTAAGGCGATATTGTTATTCTACCGTGTGATTGAGGTTGTATAATGACTCTCATTGATCTCTATAATCTCAAATGTTTATTATGTTAGATAATTAACCATTCAGATTAACCTACATGGCTTATAAATATACATTTCTCACCAAAGTTACATATTTTTCAACCAAACTAAATTATTTGTAACTAAGTATATATTTTTTTCTTCCATCAAGATTTGTATTATTAGATTTTACTTCACCAAAATATTTCGAACTAGGTTTATGCGACTTAAACACAGTCTCAAACCATATTGAACAGTTATAATCAAGAGAACTCTTTCGCATATGCAGATTTCGATCTTAGTTCTTCACACAAAAATGTTGCGGTAAATAAATATTTTGAACATAAATTATAATCCTACATATATTTTCTTCCACTGAAGGTTTATCCGATAAATATAGTGTATCAGACTTTTGGTTTCATAGCCTTGTACTTACAAACGTAAAGCCAATACCTGTATTGACGAGGTATATGTTCTCCAATGAGGGAACAACAGATTCTTGATAATGCTATTGTTCAACTTCCAGCCTCGGAGGATGCATTGGCAGATGCATGAGCACATGGGGTAATGATTTTCACCTACCTATTTGATGTTGTCGTTCAGATTCCATTATATAATCTTTTACTATAATCTTTTATGTTCACCCATCTCTGTTAGAGTCAATTATCTACGATTTGATGTAAGCTTTAGTAGTACTAATAATTATTTTGAGAATGACCAAAATACCTTTTACCATGAAATAATTTACGTCTCTTAAAAAAATCGTATCAACTAGCAAGAAATCGTACTACTATTCGTCAATAGAAATGTGTATAAGTAGTGACTATTTTACCAGACTCGAATACGCTATGAAAACACACTTTTATCTGTACCAACACGACATGGTAAGCTGGACGAACCTCATCTTAACCTTTAACTTATAGGAGATACATTTGTAAAAGTACATAGTTTCATACTTGTTTTAAAATGTATGTATGTTATAAATGTTACCTACTAACATTGTTATTTTAGGCAAAATATCCTTGGAAATTTCTGGAGAAATATGAGGCAATCGAGGATACATTCACATTGCTCAGTGTTTACGTTGATTATGTTTGGAGGAATGAACATTAAAAAATTATAACTATAGATAATTTTTTAAAATTTGGGTTATGGGAAGCCGAGAGCTGACCCTCAACCCCATAAACACTTATAATTACTAACACCGAATCTCTATAACCATAAAAAATCATTGCATACTCTTCGAACACAATTACAACTCCTAACAATACCAAAAATGTCGAACCAACTAGAGTAATAGGTATACTTTTTTCCTACTGGATTAGATAAAAAAATGTGTACATTTGTGAAAGAAGTACCATTACTTATTGGTCGGACAAGGTGATGGGAAAAATGTAAAGTGAATATATTAAAAAAATTGAGAACCAAAGATTTAGAACAAACAAAAGAAGAAAAAAACTCAGAAAAATGCTAATGCATAAAGCCTAATATCTATAGCGCTACATAACTGAGACGCCGAAAGTGATCACGAGACTTAATAACCAAATATAGTTTGAATAGACTTTGAAAATTTCAACAAGAAAATAGACCAAGGCAACTGATTTTTAACGAAATAAAGAGTTTTTACCCAAAAAACTCAAGCACTTTTGTAATTTGACATAACCAAAGTTTGGACCATCATTATTTCCGAGCCTTTTTCTTAGTTTGAACAATTATAGCTGTGATCGATCTAGAGAGTGTTGACGTCCGAGAAGCGTTAGCAATCTAATACCAATCTACAAGTTTAACATATAGGAAAGGTAATAACAAAGAGGACTAGGTTGGCAAGAAACTAAATTATTTTTTGCATATTTTCCTTTAGTGAAAATTGTGGCTTATCATATTGAGTTTGGTTTGTATGTAAGTACATAATGTTTATCATTTTTTATATACTTCAAATATAAATAGATATATACAAAAAATATTCGATATTTTTACATTATTTATAGTATGCAAGCAAGAAATAATTTTGACTTACCACACATGAGTCCACCATTGGAGAAGGTGATCAAATCTTCTAAAGCATGTGTTTAAGGAAAAAACGATAATGACGGAACCCAACCATAAGATCAAGAACAATATTAAATTCAATAAAAATTGAGGATGTCTAGATTGCCACACAACTAGATTATGCATAAACACAAAACAACATACAATAGTGCAGGCCCAATATATCATATATATAATGTGAGAGAGCCTTAATTGGCCTCAACGATTGGCCACGTGGTAAAAAACATCCAATGATATTTGTTCAATAACTCTTTTTTCTCGAGAAATTCGCAATCAATAATTGTTAAGAATAAAGAAGTACCAAATTGAAGTAGATCAACTCTTACATGAGCTCGAACTTCAAAAAATAAATATAGTCAGCCCAGATGTTTCTAAAAAAACTTATTCAAGTCTTTTGTTTTCTCATAATGAGACTAAAATTTACGATAATACAAAAAGTGACATTAGAAATAAAGGTAATGTCCTAAAATATAATTGAAAGAAGACCAAAAGTATTTCTCAATACATTTTTATTAACTCTATCGAGTTAAAGTCTTCGTACGAGTTGATTTGTTTTTAAAAGTTTTTAAATTACTAGTTGATTAATATTACGTAACTTATGTGTTTTAAAAAAATACTTTATCTTTCATATTACTTTATCAAACGATCTAAATTAATGGAAGCTTTTCGCTAGCCTTCCACAAAAATTGTTCGCTTACTGGATTAAATTATTCACTATTTATTTGAGTAAAATAATTTTATAATTTTTCTTGAAACAAAGATTGTACTTTTTAGTTTAGGAGGCTATCATACCCACTGGAAAATAAGTTTGCAAAATAGAAGTATAAATGCTTGTTTCGGCCAAAAATTGTCCATTAGGATTGTATTTTAATATTTTTTTATAGTCAATTTATTTTTACATTTCAAAAAAATAACTAAAATATCATAACCTTTACTAATCCAAAAGTTACATCTAATAGAGTGATTTAATAATTTGGAGCTAACATGTGTGAAACAAGCTTGAAAAATAAAAAATAAAATTTTCACAATAACGTAAAGAGAAAATTAGGTACCTCACTAAAACCTACATGTGGTACAAGGTAAAGAAAGAGTACATATTAATATATTAAAAATTTAAGAAAAAAATATTATATATTTAAAATATTTCTAGAGTTTGATCGCATAAAAAATATATAACTTGAAATTCTCGATGTTGCATGGATGAGACAAATGATAACCATATGAATCGATTATTATGTATGTGTGCCAAGTTTTATTTTGTCTATTACCATATGATTTTATTTCCACTTCAAAGCTTTTCGAAGGTTTTGTCTTTAATATAAAAAAAAATACTATGATGAGAATTTGATCATACATTTAAAAATGATACAATCAAACTTTAGAATTATAATTGGTTCGCATTTAGGTATAATAATGCTTCATCGATGCGTAAATAAGCTTTGATTCTTTCTTATTCAATCATGTCCTAATCGAGTTGGCAATCTTCGGCATTATTCCTTCATCATAATTGGAAATTCATAACAAATAGACACGGTTTAAAAGGATACAATTTATTTTATACCATAAACCAAGAAAAAATTTGGCTGTCGAACTGGAACAAAGTGATTGAATAAGCTCAAATGAGCACTTGCAGAGTGTCTGGCCACTCCACAACTGCTCTTTCAATGAGGCTCCTCATACCATCCAAAAGGGTTCAGTTGGATATTTCTACTTGTTCGTTTGTTTGTGAGTGAAAATGAAAAAAAATTGTTATTGTAATTCACAAGTTTGAAAGAAGATTACTATTTCTCAATTCTGAAACGACAACCTATTTTCATGGTGATTACCCTCGGAATTTGTATATGTCTAAAAAAATTATCTTAAAGAAGTTGATAACTTCATTTACTTGAACTTTCACCATAGGTTTGGTCTCTACCCACTTATTAAAGTAATATACATCTAATATGACATTACGTATTCATCCTCAAGACAACCAAATATATCAGACTTCTAAAGTACATACTGGAGCCAAAGAAGGTTCGGACGAATAACAAATATCTTTGAAAATATGAATGTAGCTTTTTTACTAAAACTACTACAGCTAAAATAAATACTTGCTAAAAATATATAACATGAGGGATAAAACGTTCCCAAACCAAGATTAGAGATGCATCATAATCCAAAAATACAAGATACAAATATGGAGGTTCGTTTGCGCTAGGCTTAGACAAAACTCTATGAGAAGCAAGTTGTTTTTTTTAATTTTTGGAAGACAAATCATATTATGGGGTCCAATGAAAGTAACAGACTTATTTAATATTTATAAAAAGTGAAAACATTTATGAAAATATCAAAAGATAGACCAATTTAGTACGAAACCCAACCCATAACAATCTTAAACTCTCTAATAGATCGAAAATGCTCTATAGCTGTTAAGGTTGATACCCGAGCTAAATCTATTCTAATTATCTTTCTACAAACCAAATACTTTAAGATTTTATTAGAGAAAACACCAAAAATTCATTTCTCATGATTTAAATCTAAATTAACATAGCAAAAATTTCAAAATGTCATCACGATTATCCAAGTGATGAGTTTCGTGCCTACTAGAGACAAACATGTCATTAATGTATGCTTTAAAATTATTGTCAAGTTGATTAACATAAAATGGTGCTACAAGTAATTGATAAGTGTCATTCGCATTCGTGAAGCAGAACGACATCATTTTATAATAATGGATATTTTTTAGACATAAAAGTTATATGTGCATGGTCGTCTGTATATGCATTGAGATTTGGTTGTAACTACAGTGGCATCCATGAAAGAGAGCATAAATTGCATGAAGTTGTATAAATAATATGATCGATGAACCTGAAGTTAAAACATTTGAGGTACATGTTTTTTTTCCTTTTTTATATACCCAAAAATCTTTCTAATCGCATTCCAATGTTCCAAACTTGGACTACTCACAAATTGACTTAATTTACTTATCTTAAATATATATGCCCTGGTGCATAATGATGCACACATTAGACTTCATATTACGCTGGTGTGTTCAAATTAAGCTACCATTCGTCCCTCATTTTTTCCAAGTTTTAAACTCGGATAAAAGGTTGTATTTGTTTTTTTGAATTTCAGATGTTTCAAGTAATCAAGTAGTTTCTTAATATAATGGGATTAACTTAGAGTCCAACCCACAATATTTTTTAATACCTTAATTCTCAAAATAATATCTACTTTTAAAGATCCTTCATCTTAAAAGTAGAAGATATAAACCTTTTTGTTTCCATAATCCATATACACATAGACACACTATGACCACTATGTCACCACGAACGTTAGTGTACAAAAAACTTACTATTGTATTGTGTCTAAACCCATTAAATACAATTGTAATTTCAAATATTTTATGCTAGATTAAGGTCATATAATGACTTAACAAGTCTATATATCTTAGATTCGTTTTTGGGAAGTATAAAACCTTTGGGTTGGTATACGGATGCAATTTAAAATAGTATCCTAATGTTTGTAGTTCTCAAAACCAGAGCATAAATATCAAATTAATATATTCTTTCTTTTTTTCGAAACTCTTAGCTACCAATCTTGCTTTAAAATATTGAACAATGATATATGTGTGACATTTTTTCCCGAATTCCTACTTACAAACAATAGGTCTTGAACTCCAAAGGTAAATCTACCAGTGATTGAGGGGAGTATTTCAACTTCTGCCTTGGTGGCTTTAATATTGTCACCTTTACCACATTTACCCTTCAAATTTTTAATCATAACCGAATTTGAAGTCTCAACATTCTCCCAGAGTGACCAGATGTCTATATGGGGGATTCTTCACTTAAATCCTCAATATCATCCTCCAACTCCCTCAGATTAGATCCCAAAGGTTTCTTTCTAATAAGAGGCAATATTTTTCTTTTTGTTCGGTTGTTATGAGGGAGAAGCAAGAGAATGTTAAGTCTGTTGGATGGTTTTCTGGTCCTTGGAATGTGGGTTCGTGTGAACCCTAGTTGGTTTGACCAAGTTTGGAGACGAGTTTTGTTATGTGTCAGAGGCAGTGTTATTGAAGGTGGAAGGACTGGTGGCTCCTTGAGATTGTATTGGTCTTGATGAAAGATTTTTAAGCTACATGATTGGGTTATGGAAGAAGACTTTGGTAGGATAATATGTCTATTGTATGGACAAGTACCCTCATAATAAATAGTTTGAATAACACTGACTATGCCTTCGGATGTGGGAAACCCTGCAGCAATCCTATCTTTCACAACTAGTTGGTCAAAGCAGTTTTGGCAGTGAATATGCAAATAAAAGAATATCACCGGAGATTAAATTAACGATGATGATGGTGGTAGAAGAAAATAAAAATACTGTCGACGATTAGTTTAGTTAAAGAAATGAGGAACAACTTCTCTATTTACAAGAAACATTTCTCTCTATGAAAATTGCTATAATAAGAAAATGAGGGGAGAACTTATATAATAGACTACAGAAGACCATCAGTTTTAATTATAGAGAAGTAGAAAAGCCGCCAATGGCTACAACCTTTAGCGAAATGGAACTGTTTCCAACTGTTTGACATACCTCACATATGAAAAAACGAGATCGTGAGTCTTATGAAATGACGATACGTGTCTCGTAATGCATCCGATTAACATCCATAAAAATGTACCACCAATATATCTGAATGCTGTCACTGTTTTACTAAGTAGTTTTAAGAAAAATTTCAAAGAGCTATGTGTGAAAGGATGATCAACGTTATTTGAAGAGCTTATTTGTTAGCCCTCCCACACAAATTTGAGAGGACTAAGGAGGTAATCCGATGAGGGAGAAAATATTTAAAGGGAAAATCAAACTCATGTCAATATTTATCATGTATTTTTATACGTCATTAAAATTTAAATGTTTTACTATTATATATTTTTATTTTATTTTTGGGCTTAAAAGGATTTTGAACCTTGGGATTGACCCATGAGTTTTGTTCGGCCCACTATGCCCATTTAAAATGACTTTGATTTTAAAAGGCTTTGATGAAGCATTTATGAAGCATGAAACATTTATTACAAATATAAGATATTGTCTCTTTAAGCATGTACTTAAGCTCCTCAATTATTTCTCTACTCACCGCCTAAAATTAACTCTTTCTTTTTATTATACTAAATATCCCGTCAAACAAAATTTATCCACATCATAACCGACACTATATTTCAATACCTTTATTCTCAAAATAATACATACTTCTTTAAAATCTTTCATCTTAATAGTAGAAGATATAAATATCATTTTTTCCATACTCCCATTTCATCATTAGTTGGTATGATAAAATCATATACATATAGAAACACTACCACTATGTCACCATGAACGTAAGTGGATAAAACCTTACTGTCATATTATGTCTAAACCCAATAAATGTAATTGTATACTCAAATGCATTATGTCAGATTAAGGCCATATAGTAACTTAATAAGTCTCCATACCTTAGATTCATTTTTAGGAAATATAAAACCTTCGGATTGTTACATATAAACCTCCTCAACGAGATCTCTATTTAGGAAATCCGTTTTGACATACATTTGGAAATATTTAAATTATATATTGATGCAATTTCAAATGGAATCCTAATGCTTGTAGTTCTCACAACCAGAGCATACGTGCCAAAGTAATTTACTCCTTTTTTTTCAAAAACTCTTAGCTACCAATCTTGGTTTAAAAGATTGAAAGGTGACATATGTGTGATAATGCTTCCTAAACACCAACTTATAACCAATAGGTCTTGAACCCCAAATATAAATTTACCAATTCCCAAGTGTGTTTTGATATGACTGAATATATTTTATAATTTATGACCATTTTCTAAAATACAGAATCGCATGACGATATTGCTTCTTTATAAGATTTATGACCATCTTCCAAAGAAAGCACTAGCATATTGATACATGTGATTTATTCACAACTTCTTTATACTAAATAAAAAAATAGTTGAGAAATCATCTTATTGGATCATATACCTTAAAATATTTTCTCTCGTTAACTTCCACGAGGTTTACGTGGTTGCTCTTCAACTAATCTGCTTCTTTCCAACTCCTTACCTCATTACTATTGAAATATGAGTTTTGTTATTGTCAAATAACTTCAATTAAAAAACTCAACATCTCTTGATTTAATCACAAAATTAGACTCTAAGTGTAATAACCTATAGGCTCTGCTATTGTTAAATACCCAATAAACAGACATCTTATAACTTTAAGACTTAATTTAACTATTTTTAGATCCATGTTTTTGAAAAATGCTAAACACCTCACACTTTTAAATATTTGATGTTTAGTTTTCTTCATTTTCATAGCTTATATGGAGATATTCTGATTTTCTTAAAAGGAATATGATTACATATATGATATATAGTTTAAACAACTTCACCTCGTACATTAATATGTAATTTTAAATTAACCAGCATGGCATTGTTCATCTCAAGTAGAGTACTATTTTTGCGCTCAACTAATCTATTTTGTTGTAGCATATAAGGCATCGAACATTGATGAATTATCCCATGCTCTTTGCAAAACCTAGAAAAATATCCTGAAAAAATATTCCCCATATATGTCACTACACATATTTTAATCTTATTGTCCAATTGATTTTCCACATCCATTTTGAAAATCTTAAACATGCTAAAGGCTTCATCCTTATGTTTAAGCAAATAAGCATAAAAAAATCTAGAGTAATCATCAATGAAAGTTATAAAGTATATCTTACCCTCATGCGTCAAGATATCATTTAACTCACATATATCAATGCGTATAAAATCTAATATTTTCGTATATCTTTCTAAAGATTTGGAAGGTTTTTTTATCGTTTTAGATTATATACACAATTCATATTTTTCATATGAACCTAGACACATTTTATAAGTCTAGTTTTAACAATTTTATTCATAGTGATATATCACATATGAGCAAGTCTACCATACCATGGTAAAGAATCATTACGTGAGCTAACATAAATAGAATTCTTCATTATACTCATTAAAGTTTTGTTAATACAGAGTTTTAGTTTCCCAATTACCTAAGTATCACTTCCCAAGAAATATACCTTATTTGGTTAGAATGAATTTACCAAGTTCGTACAGATTACGAACTTGATCTTTTATTCATGACCATACTTGTTTCTGCCTTCATGATAATATTTTTTTATTAGATTATAGAGTTCAGAAACAAGAACTTACAAACATTGATGATGTACTTTTTGTCGGGAAATCGCAGAAAATATGTAAGCTTAAACCACATATTAAATATGCTTCCAAAAAATAATTATATCGATCACTATATTGCTTTAATCTTCAAAGTTAAGTTCTTTTAGGATATAACGAGTTTCAGTATCTCATACACAAACAATTATACCGCAATATCAGATTTGACAAATTGTGATACATTAATAGATTTGATTTGAAGAGAGTTTTAGAAGGTTATTATTGTTGTAATCTACCGTTTGAACCTTTTACTTATTTATAAAAGCGATAAGTTTTTATGAATAATTATATATTTTTATAAAATTATAAAAAGGGCCATATATTTTGGAGAGAAAAAAAATCAGAATAACACAATTTTCCTAAAAAATCATATAGGTTGAACTTCATTGCGATCGTACAAAATTTTATGTGACCACAAACGCTTTATCTTTCAAATGTGAATTCTACAAGTTTTGTCGCACCAAACACTATTATCATTGTGACGAAATTCAAATTTATTGTAAAAAGAAATTCAAAACATCTAGATTATCATGCTCGCCCTTGTCGTCTTTGTTATGGAAAACTCTCTGACTTAAACCAGGATATTCATATAAGGTTCTCTCCAAATTCATCTTTAATTCTAAATTAAATGTAGTAATCTGATTAATATTAATTAAAGATGGGTAAAGTAAAAAAAAATGATATTAAAGTAAAAGATAATGTGCTAATTTGAAAATAAAAAACTTGAAAGATCTTGTTTGTAAAATTGTTTGAGAGATAGAGACTTTACATAAGCTGTGTGAAAGAAACAAAACGTAGAATAAACTGACTGTGTTTGTCCTTTGCGTATGTCTACTCGAAGTCAAGCTGTCTTTAAAATAAAGCTCTTTTATTTTAATAGTAATCATAATTTACAGTAGAAAATATACACTAAAAATCGATGCTTGACTCCAAAACAGTACTTACTTACTTGCTAGTTGCTGTTCTTCTGAAAATATTCTCTGGGTCTCTTTTTTATCAATGGTCCAAATATTGTACTATTGTCTGTAACTTAGATCTACATATCTTAAAAAAAGTTGAAATATAAATAATCTATTAAAATTATAATATTAAAATTAATAAGCTTTTATGATAAAAAAAGTGTAACTACAGAACAATGATTCTGTTCTGCTCTTCATATATATTTTTCAGAAATGGAAGGATATTCAGGGATTTCACAGTTTATGACATTCAAATTTTTTTACTGTAAAGCAACTCCTTTTCCCCTCAGAATCTGGAAATCAACAGTGTATATATATATATTTTATTTTTAAAATCATAATATAGAAATTTCGTTTTGATGTTTATTATAATATTGCCCTCTTATCTTAGACCAAACCAAAAAAAAGTTAAGTAGTTGATTGTTTATAAACGTATTGGGTATATTCCAGCGAAATAAAAACCAAAAGTGTTGTTCGAGTGACATATTTTTATGAAAAAAAAATGTATTAAATACATTTTAAACTATTGAGTTTCAGCCGTCAATAGAAGCAAAATTTTAAATAGAAAGACATTAAAAGAAATATAAACAATAAGAATAAGTAAGTTAGTCCAAATTTAATCATGACCAAAAGAATTTGGTACATTAATTCCGGAAGAGTACAATAAGTTAAGGCCATTTTTTTTTAATTTTAAAAATTTTATTAATCAAATTGAAAGAGTTATAAAGATTAGAGACTTGGATGCAATTATAAGATAGAGTATATAAGCTCTAAATCCCCAATTAATATTCGAATTCTAATTTCATTCGACATTTTTCCTTTTTCCGACAAACTGTATCGTTTCTATCCAATTTTTTGGTGTTACTTACGCAATCGTCGTCTCTGTGTCGATGAAATAGAAATTAGCAGTGACACCATATTCTTTGAGGAGTTTGGAACTTTAATCAGGATCAGGTAAGGCTTCTTCGAACATCTTATATTCATTAGTCGACCGTCATAATACAAAGAATGATTTCGTTCTCATAGATCAAGTTTTGACTAACTTTATTTCGATTACCAGGAGATACTCCACCACACATGCACGAGTTGTGATGGCGATTTCCTTTGTGAAGTAATCTGATTCGACATAATTTTTGAGTTCCCGAGTAACTTCCTTTTGAATTCTTTTCATTATCATTCACATACAGCTCTAGCCACTTTCTTAACTTCACTTTTCGGATGCTCAATCATCGTCACCAAGTTAATGAAGGAGTTCAGTACCCTGGTTAGGAGATACTCCACCATACACGTTTGCGATGACGATTTCCTTTATGAAGTAAGCTAAATTGATAGAGTTCCTGATTTTCTCTATCATTCAGATACAGGTCATAACTTCACTTTCTTTATGCCATCACCGAGTTGATAAGAGTTTAGTATAATGGGCTTCAGGGAGGGATGAAGTTTACGGTGAGTAATTTCCTTCTAGCAGCTTGCATTCCTTAACTAAATTGAAGGGAGGATAATCTCTGACTCTGTCAAATCCATTTCCAAGTGCTTTAGGGTTGGAGACCTTCTTCATGAGCTGATATCGCAGAGTCATCATAATCAGCTCTATTGATTTCTGCAATTACTTTAAAAAGAAAAGTAAGTTAGTCTTCAATAAGAATATATCCTATATTTAAACTCTCAAGCAATATAATAACATCTAACATTCCCGGAGTCTTGAACTCTTTGTAATCGACTTTCATTTACATATTTGAGTCCATCGAGCAAGCCAATCGGCTGCTCAATTCTGCTCTCTAAAGATGTGGTGAATTGTCATTTTACAAGTGATCAAAGCTTTTATATTGCTCAGAATTGAACTTAGATTAAGAGGAAACGTTCCTTTCAATAGTAGTAAAACCAGCATTTCAGAATCAGTCTGGATATCTATCTCATTATATCCTTTAATTTTGCACAGAAGGAGACCATCAAGGAGTGCACAGGATTCTGCTTGTATGGGAGTTAGTAGGCCATAGTTATTCCCATATCCAAGGATCAGATTTCCATGGTAGTCCCTTATAACTACTGTTCCGCTTGCTTCACCATTGGTGGAGCAACTGGCATCAGTGTTAAGCTAAGGCGACCTACAACAGGGGGATTCCAGGTAAGATAAGAAACTTTTCTTCTAGTATGTATATGATTTATGCAGCCAAAGTTCAAGGTTGCATCTTCACTTCCTTTCAAGTGCTTAGCTTTAAGAATTTTAGCAAAGTCTAGGTCATTTATCATATTTATGATGTAGTTTATAGCAACAGAGGGGTAAAAGTGAACAAAGTTCATTTTTCTTTTGTCTCTCTGCTGCCAAATAACCCAGCATATTAAAGTAGGAAAAATGGTCTTAATATGAGTTTTATTGTTACCAGACCAGAACCAAGTTGAAAACAAGTGTTTTACTGTCATGAACCGCTGAATTTCTACCCCTAAATTACTAGCAAAATATGACTGGATTTCCCACGCAAAATTACAATGGATAAATAGGTGATTTGTGGTTTCAATGTTAAGACAGAATTGACATTTAGAAGCTAGAGTGATGTGCATAGATTGAAGGGTAAACTCAGTGGGTATTTTATTTAGTAAAAGTCTCCATGCTAGGAAGGAGCATTTCCAAGAAAATATCTGGTTCAAAATATTACTAAATAGGTCTTATCTATGGTTAGGCCTTTAATGATTTCTATTATACTAAAGAAACCATCTTTAGATAAAGTCCATATAATAGTATCCTTAATAGAACAGTTAATATTAAGTTTAGAAACTAGATTTATGTTATAGTCACTTAGGATGTCCTTTAGTTTAGAAAGGTTCCAACCATTAGTTTCCCATAAGGTATTAACACTTTTACCCTTAAACCAATTATTGTTTTGGTTAGAGTTAAGTTTAATAAGAGGTGGCCTACCAAACCAACTGTCTAACCAAATATCTATATTAACACAACCCAAATCCTATTTAAAATAAGATTCAGCTAACTCCCCGATCTTGGCAAGCCTTTTCCACGTTTGTGAAGCATATTTGCAGTCAACCTGCAAAGGATGTTTTCCTGAACAATAGATTTTATTAAGTAATTTAGCCTATAGAGAAGTGTTATCCCTAAAACTTAGCGAGAGCTTACAAGAAAAAGCTTTTTGTATATTAGCAAGACTATTAATATTAAGTCCACCATCTTCAAATGATTTACACACAGATGGCCAGGATTACCAGCGAGTTTTATTAACCTCACTGTTTGATCCTCACGGGAATCTATTCATCAATCTTTCGATTTTTGAAATGATTGTTGTGGGGATCCAACAGCTCTATAACCAGTGAAGAGGGATATACATAGAAACTGATTTTTATTAAAGTAAGGCGACCACCAAAAGAAAGCATTTTTCCATCCCAACTAGAAATATTTTCACTGATTTTTTCTAATTAAAGGTTAAAGTTAGAAGCCTTATTATGGGGACGAAGTGTTACTCCAAATAGGTTGTAGGAAGAAGAGTTGTAGTATAGCTTGTCTGAGTAGTTAGGCTGCGTTTTCTTTCTAAAGACATACTTGTTGCAGTGATTATCTCTGTTTTCTTCTTATTAATTGAGTGACCAGAAATTTCTTGATAAACCTGCAGGAAATTTGCTATCTTCTCAGGGGAAACTTGAGAAGCATTAGTGAGGATCAATACATCATCAACAAATGAAAACACATGTATACTCATATTCCCTCTACTAGAATACTTCAAGTTTTTATTTTCTCTAAATAACTGGTATATCCCTCTAATTAATATTTCCTCAGCTAGTATAAAGAGGCTTGGAGACAATGGATCTCCTTGTCTCACCCCTCTTTTATCTTTGAAGTATCCAATGGACCTACCATTGATAATAAGAGAATTACTAACAGACCTGATAATATTATTTATTAACTTAGTAACTTGATAGCTGAATCCAAAACTTTTAAGAACTCTAATAACAAAGCTATGAGCTAAGTTATCAAAAACCTTAGACATGTCTAGCTTGATAACTATATTGTCAGCCTTAATTTTCCTCCCTATATCATCAATTAGTTCCTTAGCAATTAATATATTGCCATGAATTGACCTATCTAACACATAGGCACCTTGGACTTCTGTGATAAGCTTAGGGAGAATAGTAGCTAGTCTATTATTAACTAGTTTAGACATTATTCTATTTGTAAGTGTACATAGGCTTATAGGTCGAAATTGATTCCAGTTATAGGGATTAGAGGTCTTACGTATCAGGGATATGCCAGTAGCTAGGCGGCCCTTCATAAAATCTTTAATGGCATTACAAAAGTCAACCTTGATAACATGCCAACAAATGGTAAAGAAACACTTGTTAAACCCATAAATCCCAGCAGCACCGGAGGGATTTAGACTCTGAATTGAAGTCCAAATTTCTTCTTTTGTAGGCTCAAATAATATCATCCTATTATTAGATTTTATTACTAGTCTAGGAATAATATTAAATATCTTATTACACAAGCATTTAGATTCAACATTTTTATTTAAGTAAGATGGAGAAGAGATCATATCTGAGAAATAGGATTCTGCGGAAGCATTTATAGTTTCCTTATCATCAGTCCACACATTGTTGATTTTGATGCCTTTCATAGCCCTTTGCCTTCTTTTCTTCTTTAAAAAGTTGTGGTAGAGAATTGTGTTTCTGTCACCATCCATTAGCCAACTGACATATGATTTTTTGTTTCCAGTAGTTCTCTTCCATGGAAAGAGCAAGCCGATGTTCAACAGTGGCTTTGGAGAGATATTACTTGTCTTCATGGCTGCTAGATCTTCTTTATTTCTCTTCACATTTTTGTAAGTATTCCTCAGCTTGTTTAATTTTATCAAATAAGTTCCCAAAATGTTCCTTATTCCACTTATTTAAGGCAACCTTCAACCTTTTTAGCTTATTCCAGAATATATGTTGAGGAAAGCCCATCATAGGAACTGACCAGTTCTCTTTCACAAAATCCATAAAGTCTTTGTCCATGATCCAAATGACTTAAAAGATCTACCAAGTTTCATAACCTTTTTAGTTTTAGTGATACAAATTGGGGTGTAGTCTGGACAAGTACGAGGTAGGTGGGATACTTTAGTGAAAGCAAAGAGATCAGACCATTCCTGATTGAACAATACCCTGTCTAGTCTTTTCCACCTGGTCTTATTAGTCCAAGTGAGTCTAGGAACAATATACCCAACATCCTCTAGGTAAAAGTCTTTGATCAAGTGAAGTAGATCATTTGCACTGTGTTAGCAGAAAGTTGAACACCCCGATTGTTCATAGGGAGAGACAACAGAGTTGAAGTCTTCTAGTAAAAGCCACTCTTTAACCATAGGCATAAATGACCTTAAGTTATTCCACAATTTTTTTTTCCAGAACTTTGACACTTAGCATAGACACAAGTTATAAATACCCCTTTGTGAATGAAAGGGTGAATGACTTCAATATGGCAACAGTGGATTCTGTCCTCCAATATTTTGACCTCCAAATCTTCATGCCAAAACACCCAAATCTTATTAGATACATTAGCAAAAGAGTTAGTAAGTTTGAGTTTAATATAAAGGTTACTTATCTAATCATTGTTAATCATAGGTTCCTGCAAAAACAATAATTTGATCCCTTCCTTTTGAATTAAAGATTTAAGTCTTCTAACAGACGCTTGATTACCCACTCCACGAATGTTCCAGCATAATATCTTAATCATTTAGGACTTTTCAATGAAGTTCTTTTCGTATCTTCCATTTGAAGAGATCTAATGACAAGAGGCTCGTTCCTTTTGCTTCTTCTTGCTAGCTTTAACTTTTGATCAAGAACTTTATGAAAACTAGGATCAACTTTCTTTATTCTTTTTGCAAGGGTAGATGGAAGACTTCCCATGTTTTCTGTTGGGGCCGTTTTAGCTGTTGGAGAAGTGATTTCTAATGAGTCCGGATAAATCCACCACTGCTTACTGAGATTTTCAGACATAAACTTCCCTCTGAACTATCCGGACAGGACAAAAGTATAAAATAACTAAACACCTTTTGACTAAGCTATGTGCTAATCAGCTTACTAAGTAAATGAGTCCTTAAACTTGACCTGGTTCCATAATTTGACTCGAAAGCCCATGGGTCCATAATTAAGGGTATAACCCCAACTACTTTCATTAACGAAAGTCATGAACATTTAATACAACCATGCAGCTCAAATCTCTCACTACTAAACACTCAAACATTTAATACTCTCTAAACTTTCCAAAACACTTGACAAAATTACCCTTAGTTTAAAATAAACCTCACCAATTTCGACAGGAGGAATGGAAATGTTATCAAGCAGATTGATAGCATCGATAATATCTTCATCATGATCTATACTTTGCTCATCAGATTCCCTGGTAATATCTTGAACATTTTTAGGTTCATTGTTTTCAGGACAGTTAATCATAACATCCTTATTAACTATATCATTGTTTTCTTGTTCAGTGACAGGTACATCAGGGCTTTTGAGAGGGGTTTGTTGCACAAGTAAGCCCAACATTCATTCATTGGTAGATTGCTGCTTTTCAACAGTTGAGTTTCCTTTATTAATATCTTGGATTTCTTCAGAATGTTTTTTAGAAGGAGACTATTCAGTATCTATTTTGACAGTTTGATTTATTTTGCAGGTAAAAGTCTCATGGCCAACATGATAACAAGTATCACAGTACTTAGGGACACCTTTGTAGCTTAGGGTGATCCAGGCTCCTTGGTTACTGCCAAAGCCTAGCCACACACTATTCTGATGTGGTTTGGAGATATCCATCTTCACCCAGGCATAACACGCGTTATACATAGCTATTTTCTTGAAGGGTATCCATATCTTCAGGGGGGTACCAATTCAAGACGCGATAGAGCTAACTATCTCCTCATTGTACAATTGCTCAAGTAATTTTTCTATTCGAGTCCATATATGAACTAGGGGGCATTCCTTTCTAACATTAAAGGATGGTAACCATTTCAAAATTCTCATAGAGTGCTCACCTATTGACCAAACACCACGAGACCATATCTTACTTAAATCATCTTTAAGAGAAAATTCAAGAAATAGATGTCTTGAGTCCCAGTTGGTGTACGAGAAGTCAACACTGAACTTTCTATCCATACAGAATCTGTCAAGATCAGACTTTTTAGGTAATCCTTTAGAAACTTTACCAATTCATGCGAAAGATGTTTCTTTCACTAAATCTTCATATGTATGGTCTTCAAATTGAATTGAAATGTGGTCCATTTTATATTGAATATTGGTTGGCTTGATTTTTCTTGCATATGTATCATGTTGATGAACTGTTTGGGTGTAAGTTCTATGGTGACTGGGAGATTCACCATTTATACATTTGACTTGCAGACGCGAAGGGACTAGAGCTGGGAACTCTTCCATCGTGACGCTTCAGGAAGAGAGATAGAACAAGAGAGTTGGGGAAGGAAATGATACAATAGAAGATGATTAAGTAGATTAGGGTTTTCTCACCTCTAAGAATCGGTTTCTTGGAAGATTGGTTAACGCCAAACTTAAAGAGATGATATCTGTGAAAATCATAGCATTTTTTTCTTTGAAGATTATAGATGGAGTGCAAAACCATCTAAGACCAATAAAACAAAGGTGAGCAAATACAAAAATTGTGAAGCTAATTATTAAGATTAAAAATCTCTTATATGTTTTACGGTCCTATCGAACTAGTTTCCAATATTTATTTTATCTTTTACTGATATTTTATATCTTAAAATTTTACATTATTAGTCATGGGTGAGAATTAAAAAACTGATATCTCGCAATCCAAACATTAATATTTTGTTTCACTATTGGTCTCAAAAATCTGAAAAATATGATTATAGTATTATTATGGGGACTATTTCTACGATTTTAAAATTTTAAAAATTCGTACTAAAAAAATGTAATCAAATATATTTTTTTGGATATTCATATGTGCGGATATTAATAATACAAACTTTTAAAATGTAAAAAACACGTGTAACACGAAAATAAACACTAAAACCCATTTAGATACCAATGAAAATTATAAAAAACTAACAGTGATTTTTTGAAATATTTATTTTGGATAATATCATCCTTTTATTTTATCAAAGTTCCAACTTTCCTTTTGCTAGGATTGATCACATACTATTAGCAGTCCATGAATTGAACGAAATTGGTGTGAAAAAAAGGTAATGTTTGGAAAACAAATTAGACTTATTACAATTTTCAGGAGATAATATACATACAAAGAAAAAAATTCAAACTAATATAAATTGATTTTGTCATTTTCAAAAACAGTTGTAAGACTTTTAGATTTGAGTAGTCTGTTACTAGACTGCAATTATATAATATATATACCTACACGTAACTCTTAAAGTTCGATTTTTTTAATTTTAAATTTACGCATTAAAGTAAAACATTAAATCGTAATTCTAACATAATGGAAACTGTATATACATAGTAGTTTGAAGATAAACAGAAGAAATAGATTTAGGACGTTTGTTTTAAGTCTAAAAGTATTACGTGTATAAATGGGAAAAAGGGACGATGTTAAATTTACTTCTAATTATCAAGTATAATATCTGGATTTATCTCCGTGTATATATAAGGGACGTATTTGATTTATTATGAAAATTATAAATTTCAAAAATAAATAAATTTGCAGATTTTTTATCGATACGTGTTATGTGTTGGTTAAAGACTAAAAATTTGAATAAATTGAGGTCTAAAAGTTTCAAATTGTCATTTTAAGTTGCAGCAATTTAATCAAAATTCACATGTAGAAATATCCGTTTAAAGGAAGAACTTTACCGAAACTAGTTTATAAGTAACTGTTGGAACCGAAAATGTATGATCATTACATGTTGGACTTAGATGCTTAGACTTATGTCCCTAATGCTTCTCATGATTCTATGTGTTCGAGGAAGGAATTAAAGTTGCTCACATTGATGAATCATTCTCTATCACTATTCATGGTATCTTTGATTTGAGCATATGCTTGAAGAATGATTAGGATACTACAATATACCACAGTGTCATGTGTAAGCGTTCTTAGTGCCACTATTTGACACAATGTACAACTTTATGCATGCCAGGATTATAATATCATTTTTGTTCGACTATACGTGGGAACAAATTGTAAGGTGTTATTGTGGACTAGAGGTAAGAAACCATTACACGAGTGTGAACAGATCTTCAAATAGAGCACAAAAGAAAGCATATTGTTTTAAGGATTTTAGAGACAGAATCATAGTAGGAAATAAACACTCAAATCCATATGTCGTTCGGTAACCTGAAGGATATTTGTAATAAGATAAGTGGTTAGGTTAGTTGTGTTTGAGAGAGTTTCATTGTAACCTAACGATGGATGGTAGCAAGGCGATCCGATGACACTTGGATGAATTCAATATAATTATTATTAATTTGAATGAAGTTCGAGTCAAAGTAGAAGATAAAGATAAAAAAAATAATCATATTCAATTATATGCAAAAAATGTATGAAAAAATTGTTGACACCATACTTTACGGACATGATTCATTTACGTTGACCGAAGTTAAGAATGTTATAAACTCAAAATATCTTCAGAAGAAAATTGTTTTTAAAAAAGTGAGCCAGAAGGTCTCAAACTAAGTGATAGAAAGGCTTGAAAATATTAATTCAAACAATAAGAGAGGAAACTCTCGATCCAAAACAAAGAGATTTGTGAGTAGTTATAAGGTGAATTGTTGGTTGTGCAAGAAGGAATATCATATCCTTAAGAACTATATGAAGAATAGAAAATGAGATAATTTTCCGAAACATGATCCTATAGATGCTACAATGGTCTCAAATGATTCTGAATACACTGATGTTTTAAAGGTTGCTACAATGGTCTAAAATGATCCTGAATACACCGATGTTTTAAAGGTTTCTACTTGCACGTACAATGACAAGTGGGTATTGGACTTAATATCTTCATTTTACACGACTTCCAACAAATCTTGGTTTGAAAACCTAACATTATTTGATGGTGTCGTACTAATAAAGGATTAACCTTGTGATATAAAGGAAATGGGTAATCAAGTTGTCGAATGAATTGAGAGAGTATTAAAACATGAGGTATGTGCTCGAAGTTAAACAAAATATTTATATCGGAATATTAGATGAGGGAAGGTTTATTCATAAAGGTGGAGGTGACATGCTTTGATTTTTGTAAGGCTGACTAGTTGTTATAAAATCTTATATGATTAATGATGTTTTAATTCTTAAAGGGTATATAGTGGCAAGAGGTGTATTTAGTGTAGAGAGAGATTCAACCAAAATTTGACATCTGAAGCTAGGGCATCTGAGTGAGAAAGGCCATATTGAGCTTAGGAAACAAAAGTTGTGGAATTGCAACATAGTTCAAAAGTTGGGCCTTTGTGAAAGCTGCATGCTTTGTAAAAACAAAAAAAAAATAAGTTCCTACCTAACAACCATACAACCAATGATATACTTGAATATTTTCATTCAGACATTTGGGACATGCAAGGCCTCGTACAATGAGATGTGCTAGGTACTCCATGTCCTTGATAACTACTCATAAAAACGAATGTCTTATACTTTTAAAGATCGATGATAAAAAAAATGATGCTTGTAGAGACTGGAAAAGATGATAGAGAATCAGAATGAGAAGGTGTTGAAGAAGTTGAGAATTGAAATGACCAGAAATATGTCAATGAATCATTACTAATTATTATTCTAAATTTGGCATTGGTAGATACAAAACCGTGAAGGGAACTCCCAAACAGAATACACTTCCTCAGAGGATGAACTGAACCTTGTTGAAATAGAGTAAGGTGTATATTTTTGACATACAAAATGAACCGAAAGTTTTGGAGAAAATTGTAAATATACTTACATATATCATTATTAGGGGTCAATCTAGGACACTAAAGTTTAAATTTTCATAAATAATATGAAACATAAATAAATTCGTGTTCAAATACTTGAGATTGATCAAATATGTTTTTACACACATGCGAATCAAAAAAACTATATACTAAATTAATGATAATGTAATTTTAAATTTAATATATATTGGGAGAATAAAATAAAAAAATTTAAAAATCAAATATATATTCAAAAAATTATAAGAGAACACCAATGATCTATTTGTGTTTTATATATTATGGTTTATTTATCTATTTAAATAATATTTTAATATTAAAATAGACTATTAATATGCGTCTAACCAATTATTAACACTAAAATTTCAATGTTAAAATCATGTTATTACGTTATATTGGTTTTGAAAACTACTAAAAAGAATTAAGATTCAAAGCTAAAGATTAAGTTATTTTTTATATTTTTATTGGTACAGTATCATAATTAGGCTTAAATCATTGTCTAGTCCTTCGACTATCACGTTTTCTGCCATTTAGTCTATCGACTAAAAAATTACGGGTGAAAGTCCATTGACTATTGAAAATCTATAAATTTAGTCCTCGTGCGTGGTCTTATTCTTGGTTCTGCCACGTGTCACCATAGTTAAATGGTTCTTGTTTCACAGATACTCTCTTGACTTTTAATTCCATTTTACCCTTTAAATTTAATACATTTTAAATATTTTTTGTTTTTTTATTTTTTTTATTTTTCTGAAAAGAGAGTATCGTAAAATTTGCGATACTCTATTTTCTTTTCTTTTTTCCATTTCGTTTCATTTTTCTAAATTAGGAAACGTACCTATATATTCCACGAGAGGTTGGTTTCCCAGATCGGAAGATAGATGGAGAGCCAGGAGAACAATGTCTCGTGTAAGAAGCTCAAGCATTAATAATTAATGTTTGATCAAGATATAAAAATGAATTTAGTTTGAGGAACCCATAAAAAATAGATTCGAAGCCGGAAGAAGAAATTCCAGTGAAAGTGAACAACAAATACAGTTTAGGAAAATAAAGACCACAAGGTTTGATTTCATCAAAGAAAAATTATTTTTAGTGAAACATAATAGAATTTAGAACAATAATTTTAGTGAAAAAATCTGGATTTAATGGAAATAAAAAAATATAAACAAAAAATATTAAATTTGAAGGATAAAAATGAAATTAAAAATGAAAGGACTATCTATGAGACAAGAACCATTTAACTGTTGTGGCACGCGACAGGACTACGGAAAATACTACGCGCGGGAACTAAATTTATAGATTTTCAATAGTTAAAGGATCATCACCCGTGATATTTTAGTCGAGCGGCTAAATAACAGAAAACATGATAGTCGAAGGGCTGACATCATAATTAGCTATTTATCATTTTTTTTGGACTAGATTACGTGGTTGGGTATCCATATACATTGAATTAATTTTTATTAATTAAATATGTTTGATTTATTTAATAGATTGAATATATTTGATTAATTTATTTAATTAAACAATTATTCTTAAAATTCTATCATTGTTATTTTAAGTTTTGTCATTGTTATTAAGGATTCAATTACCAAGACATGAGTAATTGTTTATCATTTATATGGATTGAGATGGAAAGATAATTGATAATGATATAATTCATATGGATTTAATCTAATAGTTAAATACGATCTTTACAGAAGTTCATAGTTTTATTTTCTCTATATATAAAGTAATTTAGGTCCAACATGGTAACACTATATATAGGGTTAACCACCAAATAATAAAGTTCCGAATTGTTTTACAATCGATTCACTATGTCAATGTTTTGCACAATTAATTTCATCATTAATCTTCTATATTTTTTTAGAGTTTCAACTCATAATTTATAATCTCATATTTCCGACCAACCACCATAATTAGACCATCTTTTAACACAAAACGATCATATTAGAAATATCTAGCTTAGATCGCCGATAATAGAACCATGTTTTAAATGTTTTGATGGAAATATTAAACATAACTACGTGGGATTTGAAAGAATAATGAGAATTTCAAGCCATTATTATTTGTATAACTAGGGTTAGAGTTGACATATATAATATATATTAGTTAGTTTAATAATATTTTTAAAAAAAACTTATTAAACACGATTTAAATTAATTTGATCTTAATAAAAAACTTTTAAATTAGTCAATAAAAAGTTTATTTGATTATTCAACCAAACAATGTTGATAAATCTAAAAACTTTTTCGATTATTGTTCAGAACTTATTTTACGATTTTTTTATAAAAAGTTTTATAAATATTTTAATATACAAATTAATATTTAATTAGATTAAATAAAATTTAAATAGATTATTTGTAATATTAAATTAATTACTTAAGTTCGATACACGACAACTAAATACTTATTATTAATTTATAACATTTATGCATTTAAAAATTAGCTATCAGGTTTTTGACGTTCTATTGGAGATTATATTTTTTTTTTATCAATTTAATACTAATTTCTTCGACTATTAATTTAATTATTTAATTTAATTATTATTTATGTTTATCTTTTATTATTTTATTTGCGTGAGAAATTTGGTAACATAAGGAAATGCTATTCAACTTATATTTTTGACCCGATAATCGAACAAATTTTTCTTTCAAGTCAGTATAAAGTTAAAAGACAAAGTGAAAACAATGGTAGAAGATCAACTTCTAAAATGTTCGAAAATGAGTGGATATATATAAATCTTCTTCTCATAGTATTAACCTCTAGTATCATCATACCAAGCATAACATAAAATAACTTTGAAACAAGTCGTCTTTAATGTTTTTTTATACTAAAAAATGTGTAGTTTATCGAAGATCCAACATGATCCAAACTTGCATCTAGTATATGTTTTTGGAACTATATGATACACTAAAACGATTCAAGTATAACCAAGTATATAATGATCCAATCATGTTACAACTCTTTCATTTCTCTCTTTTGGAAAATTGAAATCTTGGATACTTTATCTACCACTTGAATTGATTACTACTTGAGACAAAGTAACGCAAATGGTCTTCGATAAATACTTCCCACCGAATTATTGTGAAAATTTCCTCACCACTTTGATAACAAGAGTTTGATTATTCCATAATTCAACAGAAATATACAAAGAATTATAGGGAAGATACCCTCGCTACTTCTTCCCCGCGTGAATGATCAATTATATATTTTGCAACGGGCTACACGTGAATTTTAAACTTATGATAAATGTAACCAGTAGTGTATCAATTAATACTAAAACTCATATAAAAGTAAATGAATCTATTGAAGTTCTAGCAAGCAATACGTATGTACACAATAAGGAAAAATCAAGCTTTTATGAAATGACAACTACACAATATTTATAAAAAGATTAACCGATATTTAAAACCACATTTACCAAATAAAAATGAGTAATACGAGTGTAAGATTATGCAATACATATGAACAACTATATATACTTGCTCAAAAAATAAATCTATATATGTGAATAATTTTCAGCAAAACTCGTGACCATATTACTGTTAGGAAATAGACACTCAAACAAAAATATATTTTTTTGTATTAAATGTGATTAGAGATAATGATCCCAAACAAAATATCAAGTATGAATAAGATTAACACAAATAACACAGAATACTTTTTACGTGGAAAATCTTCCCAATGTAGGAAGTAAAAACCACGAGACTAATTTCAAAGTCCAAACAAATATTCACTATCAGAAAACGGGTTACAAAAATATTCTCTAGATAAAACTAGAGCATACACCACATAAAGTATAACAATTTCATACACAACTGATGACGCGACGGAAATAGAAGAAGAAGCGCCGATAGATGAAACCCTAATTCAAGGGTAACATAATGATACCCTAATCTAAGGGTAACAAAGAATGAAATTTTCAGAGATAAAAAATGTATTATTCCAAAAAATTCAAAATAATTTAAGGCATATGAGGCTTTATATAAGAGCTTCTCAAAACCCTAAATTATAATACAAGGAAATAAAATAAATATTTTAAAATAAAATAAAATAAAATCTTAATACAGTTAGATTTGATTTAAATACATAAGATATTTGAATGAAATAAAATAAAATTAAAAAGACTTTTGTTTGGAATTTTTTGGCTACATCATCCTCTCCTGGTTGACAAGAATTCGTTCTCGACTTCACAACACCATCACCATCAAGAACCTAAATTATATATTTTATTTTATTCAATCGTTACATTGGGAATTATAATTGTTGACATTATCAGAATAAGATAATTCTTCTCGAGTGCTCCTTATTCGAAGTCACATTGAAGCCATCCAGTTGAAGGAAATAAATAGTTTCGAAAACCTTTTCATACCCTGAAGACAACATCCCCATGTCCAGTTGATGAAAAAAATGGTTTTGAAAACCTCTTCATAGCATGAGACGACATCTTGATAAACAATTTTTACCTTGATTCGACAATTGGTAGCCAATTTAAACTCCTTCAATAAACGGTCAATATGATCGTCATTGAAACGCCTACTGTGTCTCCCGCATACCAAACGATCTTTGAGATCTTCATGGCCGTATATTGTTCTCTCCTTTAGACCTTGAATCATATGAAATCAAGATTCAGAAACATGTTTGACCCGTAGTAGGAACTGAGGCTCTGATACCAAACTGATGACGTGGCGGAAATAGAAGAAGAAGCAACGATAGATGAAACCATAATTCAAGGGTAACATAATGAAACCCTAATCTAAGGGTAACAAAGAATGAAATTTTCAGAGATAAAAAATGTATTATTCCAAAAACTTTAAAATAATTTAAGGCATATGAGGCTTTATATAAGAGCTTCTCAAAACCCTAAATTATAATACAAGGAAATAAAATAAATATTTTAAAATAAAATAAAATAAAATAAAATCTTAATACAATTAGATTTGATTTAAATACATAAGATATTTGAATGAAATAAAATAAAATTAAAAAGACTTTTGTTTGAAATTTTTTGGCTACATCATCCTCTCCTGGTTGACAAGAATTCGTCATCGACTTCACAACACCATCACCATCAAGAACCTAAATTATATATTTTATTTTATTCAATCGTTACATTGGGAATTATAATTGTTGACATTATCAGAATAAGATAATTCTTCTCGAGTGCTCCTTATTCGAAGTCACATTGAAGCCATCCAGTTGAAGGAAATAAATAGTTTCGAAAACCTTTTCATACCCTGAAGACAACATCCCCATGTCCAGTTGATGAAAAAAATGGTTTTGAAAACCTCTTTATAGCATGAGACGGCATCTTGATAAGCAATTTTTACCTTGATTCGACAATTGGTAGCCAAATTAAACTCCTTCAATAAACGGTCAATATGATCGTCATTGAAACGCCTACTGTGTCTCCCGCATACCAAACGATCTTTGAGATCTTCATGGCCATATATTGTTCTCTCCTTTAGACCTTGAATCATATGAAATCAAGATTCAGAAACATGCTTGACCCGTAGCAGGAACTGAGGCTCTGATACCAAACTGATGACGCGGCGGAAATAGAAGAAGAAACAACGATAGATGAAACCCTAATTCAAAGGTAACATAATGAAACCCTAATCTAAGGGTAACAAAGAATGAAATTTTCAGAGATAAAAAATGTATTATTCTAAAAACTTTAAAATAATTTAAGGCAGATGAGGCTTTATATAAGAGCTTCTCAAAACCCTAAATTATAATACAAGGAAATAAAATAAATATTTTAAAATAAAATAAAATAAAATAAAATCTTAATACAATTAGATTTGATTTAAATACATAAGATATTTGAATAAAATAAAATAAAATAAATCAGAAAACTCACTGAAATATCCCTAAAAACGCAGTTAGAAGAAGCTGATTGAAAATATACTTAGAAGACTCCAAATCAAAATCCCGCTTGTTAGATTGAAGATGACAAATAGACGAGCCTTCTCACCAAAATTGAAGCCGATCGGACCACGGAAGACAGTATGATTGAAAAGCACAAAGTTCTGCCTCGAATTGATTTTTTTCTCTCAAAACTGCACTGCAACTAGAATTATGATAACAAAAAGCACGAGAAAAGAGAATAATATTTATATAGAAACAAAAATCCTATGTGTTACCTTTATTTGGCCTTATCTCATTTGATAATTGGACTCCCACATAGGAAAAGCCCAACAAATTCGCCCTCACGACTATGTGGGAGGATTCGCCATCCCGACGATTAATCTACATTGTTCAAGTTTTCCACTAGGAAATGCCTTTATCATCATGTCAGACCCATTATAATATGTATGAACTTTATCTACCTCTATTAGTTTAACATAAATAATATCTCGAATCCAATGATATCTGACATCGATAGGTTTCGACTTTGACTGAAACGGAGAATTCTTCACGATATGAATAACACTATGATTATCACATAGCTCTTTACTTGCTTCTGTCACTGCAATAAATTCAGCTTCTATCGTTGAAAGGGAAATACACTTTTGTATTCTTGATTTCCATGAAACAGCGCCACCAAAAAAGTTAAACAAATATCCATAAGTAGACTTGCAAGTCTCAACATCTCCAGCCAAGTCTGAATCAGAATAAACCAACAAGTCCAGTTTCTCCATCCCAAAATTGAGCTTTAAATTAGAGGTTTGTCGCATATACCTCATAATCCATTTCACGGCTTCACAATGCTCTCTACGCGGGTTTGACAAAAATTTGGTCACAACACAAACACTATGAGCTAAGTCAGGATGAGTGCATACCATGGTATACCTGAGACTTTCAACTGCAGATGCATATGGAATATTAACCATATCTTTTTTTTTCATTAGCTGAAGGACATTGTTTCTTGTTTAACTTGAAATGACTAGAAAGTGGTGAGCTAAACACTTTAGCTTTGTCCATCTTAAAACTTTGAAGAATTTTCTAAATGTATTTTTCTTGTGACAAGAACAACTTCTTCAAATCTGTGTCTCTAGTAATTCGACTGCCAAGAATCTGCTTTGTTGGGCCTAAATCTTTCATTGCGAAAGACTTACTTAACTGTTTCTTCAAAGAATCAATCCGCGAAGTATTCTTACCAACAATAAGCATATCATTCACGTAAAGTAAGAGAACAATAAAATCAGCATCGACAAATTTCTTCACAAATACACAATTATCAGAAGAAGTCTTTTTGTAGTCATGCTCCCCCATAAATGACATGAACTTCTTATACCACTGTCTCAGAGCTTGTTTCAAACCATATAGACTCTTCTTCAGTTTGCACACATAATCTTCTTTTTCTTCAACCACAAAACCTTAAGGTTGTTTCATAAAAATCTCTTCTTCCAAGTCACCATGCAAGAACGCTATTTTTACATCCATTTCCTCAATTTCCAAGTCTAGACTAGATGCAATGCCTAGAACCACACGAATAAATGACATTTTTACAACTAGATAAAATATCTCATCAAAATCGATCTATTTTTTCTGACAAAAGCCTTTGACTACCAATATTGCTTTGTACCGAGGTTACAGAGAACTATCATCTTGCTTCAACCTATACATCGTTTGTTACTCAAGGATTTTCTCTCTTCAGGTACCTTCACTAACTAAAATGTGTGATTATCATAAAGTGACTGCATCTCTTCATTCATTGCTTCAATCCACTAATTTTTACGCACACCACTAACAGCCTCATCATAACACTCAGGCTCACTTGCATCGGTTACCAAAATATATTAATCTGAAGGATATCTAGTAGAGGGTTTCCTATCTCTAATAGATTTCTCAGTTGGAGCTTGAGGTTGTTCAACCTCTTCTTCATTATGTTGTTCATCAACGAAATCATTATCATGATCACCAATATAAAAAAATATGCAAAGCTCTTGAAGCAGATTAGTCACCAACTGAATTTTCTTCAACTTCTATAGGAATATGTGCAAGCAGAATATGCCCCAAATCTACTAAGTCATTCTGAGACATAGGTACTGAATTCTGAATCTTATCAATATCATGAACTATCTGATCTTCCATAAAGACAACATCTATTCTCCTAATAAGCTTCTTATCAGTTGGATCATGAAATCTGTAGCCAAACTCATCAAGGCCATAACCAATGAATACACACTGTCTTGTCTTCGAATTAAGTTTAGACCTCTCATCTTTAGGAATATGCACATAAGCTTTTCACCCAAAGACACACAAATGATCATAAGAAACATCTGTGATTGTCCAAACTCTATTTGGGATATATACATCTAAAGGTACAAAAGGACTAGGATTTAAGACATGTACCACTATATTCAAAGCTTCACCCCAAAAGTATTTAGGGAGTTGTGATTGTGAAAGAAGACATCTCACCTTTTCAATTAATATTCGGTTTAGTCTATGAGCTCCATCATTCAACTGAGGGGTCTTGGGAGGTGTCATTTCAAGTCGAATACCTTACTGCATACAATAATCATCAAAAAGACCAATGTATTCTCCCTCATTATCACTTCTAACACACTTCAATTATTTCCCAGTATGTTTCTCAACTGAAGCTTGAAACTGCTTAAAGACATCTAACACTTGATCTTTTGTTTTCAAAGTGTAAGCCCAAAACTTCTTGGAATGATCATCAACAAAAGTAACAAAGTACAGACAACCACTAAGTGTTATGGTTTTGAAAAGACCACAAACATCAGTATGTACAAGGTCAAGCAAAATTAGTTTTCTTGAAAGAGCTGAGCTCTTGAACGACACTCTATTATGCTTTCTAGCCAAACAATGTACACATTTCTTTAAATGAGCTTTATGTATCCCACGAATATATTGTTTCTTCCTCAAAATATCTAATTCTTTTTCGTTAATGTGACTGAGTCTTTTATGCTACAAATCAACCATTTTTGCATCATTAACAACATTGATTCTCTCAGCAGGCACCCTTGCAAACATGATGTAGAGAGCAAAATATTTCTGTCTTATTGCCACAGCCAACGAGCCCTTATTAAGTTTCCACTTCCCATTCGCGAATATACTGCAATAGCCTTCATCATCTAGCTTCCTTGTAGATATCAAATTCAATCAAAAATCGGGTATATGTTTAAAACCCTTCAAAATCAGTCTTGTACCCATGATTGTTTCTAGATAAACATCAGCAATACCAACTACTTTAGACGAGTCATTATCTCCCATCTTTGCAGAACCAAAGACTAGAGGTGTAAGATGAGAAAAATTCTATACGTGGAGTGACATGAATTGTAGCACTGCTGTCAACTACCCAACCACTTTAATCAGACACAGAATTCACAAAAACATCATCAATAACAATGAAATAACTTTCTGAAACTGCAGAAATATTTTTCTCGTCACCATTTTCATCATAATTTTTCTTTTCTTCTTTACCATTGTTGGATTCCCCAAAATTATTCTTCTTTCTCAACTTAGGACAAAATTTCTTAGTGTGCCCGATCTCATGACGGTAGTAGCACTCCCAATCTGCAAATTATTAGACTTGTTCTGACTCTTGCTTCTGCTTTTACCTCAAATTTTCCAACCGTGATTTTCATTTTACCACATTTTTCAACGACTAGAGTTTCTGAATGTGAAGATAAGCCAACTGCTTTTTTTCTCATATCTTCATCCAGTACACTACTTTTAGCCAATGCTATTGAAATATTACCTTCAGGAGCTGAATTAGAAAGAGACATTCTGAAAGTATCCCATGAGTCTAGCAGCAGGCCAAGCCACCATAACGCCAAACCTCATTATCAAATTTGATACCTCAAATACATCAACTGTTTGAACACAAATAACTTACTATTCTTGTCTTCCGAGCATATAATCCTCAAGTTTACTGCACAAAGTTCTTGAATCTATTTTGTCTACAACATGATTCAACACATTATCATCAACCCATTACCGAATAAAGCCACAAACCTGTCAATGAACATTTATCCATTCTGCATTAGACTTATCTGTAGGTTTTTCATCACCGAACACTCCTAAATGAAAAACTTTAACATAAAGAAGATCTTACATCTTCAATTTCCATATATGATAATTGGAACCATTTATCGTCAACATTTTGCTTGTATTCACCTCCATATTTGATACAAGACAAATATAAAATTAGTCGCTCTGATACCACTTTGTTAGGAAATATACACTCAAATGAAAACTTCCTTCTTGTATCAAATATGATTAGAGAAAATGATCATAAACAAAATACCAAGTATGAATAAAATCAACGCTAATAACACAGTATAATATTTACGTGGAAAACCTTTCCAGTGTATGAAGAAAAAATCACGAGACTGATTTCAGAGTCTAACCAAATATTCACTATCAGAAGACGGGTTATAAAAATATTCTCTAGATAAAAATAAAGCATACACCACAAAAATTATGAAAACTTCATACACAACCCCAATACACAATATAGTAAATCGAAAATCAGAAAACTCACTTAAATATCCCTAAAACGCAGTTAGAATAAGTTGATAAAAAATTTACTTAGAAGACTCCAAATCAAAACTCATCTGGTCAGATTGGAGAGGAAAAATAGAAGAGCTTGTTCATCAAAATTAAAGTCGATCGAACCATGGAAGCCAATCCAATTGAGAGCACAAAGTTCTGCCTCGAATTGGTTTTCTCTCAAAACTGCACTGCACCTAGAGTTGTGATAACGGAAACCACGAGACAAGAGAATAATATTTATACATAAACCAAAATCCTATGTGTTACCCTTATTTCTCCTTAGCTCATTTGATAATTAGACTCCTACATAGAAAGAGCCCAACAATTGCAATAATTACTAAGTAGGTAGTATGACAAATAAAAAATTTCTTTATAGAAGAAATTTATTTAAAAAAAATAGGAAGAAATTGACATACTAAAATAAAAGAATACGATGTAACTAAAATAAAATTCAACATTTTCCAAGCTGTAAAGTAATTATTTATATATTACAAGCTGGTCTTAAACCATTACTGGACCAGAGCACTTATTAATATATATTACATATGCTATTTCAACAACAAATGTAAGTTTACATTATTAAAATTCAGTAAACATCGAGCAGATCAATATATATTTAATGACATTATCAGTAGAGGATTATCATGTGTTGTTGGTCAAATTCAACTTGGTGAATAATGTCTTGAGAATGTCAAACAAAATAAAGTAAAATCAACGTATGCTGGATTTTTAGAAGATTGATGAACCGAGCCAAATCGATTTTTAAAAAATAGAAAAACTAAACCAAGTAAAACCTTAAGAAAGATGTTTTAACGATGACTCGCCAAATCAAATTAGTCTCAACTCCAAAAAATCTTTAATTTGATAATATCCCTATTTCTACTTCGTTAAAACTGTTAGCAGCCAAAGCTTTGTCGAAGAAAAATAGTACATGCTATTAGTGTTTTGTTTTGGCAGTTAATATATTATGGTTCAATGTGCGGAAGAAGCCAAACAGTTGTAGGTTGGGTCTCGAGTTCGATGGTTATTATAATAAGAATAAAACTATAATAAGCCTCTAGTTTAAATATTTTTCTGAGCTATAAATATATCATATTCAACTTGCACATATGTAATTCATTCAATATTTTCTTCTTTACTCTTCACCAAAAAAATGACTCATACTAAGGTCATATGAAATACCAATAATCCTGAATCCTTAACATAAGACAACCAAAATGACCAACTTTCATAACTTTTGATAAGTTGAGTTCCAGTAATTTGTGTGTAGAAGTGGAGGTAAAATCAAGTGCCAAAGGTCTATATTAGCACCACGCCTCATATGATGCTGCCTTTAGACATAGTTTTTTTAGTCTTTTAGCTCAATCTCTTATGGCTCAATCATATGAAGTCAATTTAGAATAAAATATGATTCTTATGGATTTTGTTGACCGAACTAAAATAAATTTTGGAAGGAAAAAACATTTTCAAGTGCCAAACGGTAAATATTGGTGAGGTTTATTTTGAGCTGAGGGTAATTTTGTCAAGTGTTTGGAAAGTTTACAGAGTATTAAATGTTTTAGTGTGAAGTAGTGAGAGATTTAAGCTGCCTGGTTCTATTACATGTTCATTACCCTTATTAATGAAATTAGTTGGAGTATTTATACCTTTAATTATGGACTCATGGGCTTTCGGGTCAAATTATGGAACCGGGTCAAGTTTAAGGACATATTTACTTATTAAGCTGATTAGCACATAGCTTAGTCAAAAGGTGTTTAGTTATTTCTTTACATTTGTCCTGTCTGGATAGTTTAGTGGCAAGTTTATGTCCGAATTGCCATTCCAGAAATCTTAGTAGGTTGTGATTAAGTTATCCAGACTCATCAAATATCATCCAAAGAGATCTGGTTAAACATTGATGATAGTTGGTACAATAATTAGTAACCCATTCGGGATCGCTGAAAATATCAAGATAGAAATGGTTGCACTGATATTTGGAATGATTGTGAAAGAAAGATACATATATTTGACTCCTAAAGTATTAAATTATCTAAGACCATATGCAGCAGCGTGTATTTGATACACGCTGGCTGCCCAAGATGGTTTGGGGTTCAAAAGATGAACCCCAAACCATCTTTTAAACAACCAATTGCATCATGCCATTTGGCATGCTGCAGTCTACCTTTTTTTTTAGAAAAACGGTTTTTTAAAAGAAATGGTTAGTCAAAAAATTAAAAAAAAATATACCATTATTTATAATTTTTCGATATCTACGAGTAGAGACTTGGTTTGTTTCATTCCGACACCGAATTTTTTTGAGTTTTTTATTTATTTAGTATTTTCAAAATGATTTTTGGAACATTTTCGTAAGTTAAAAAAATAAATAAATTATACCATGATTTATAATTTCTTGAGATCTATAGATAGAGAGTTGGTTTGATTGATTCGGACAACGAAATTTTTTAAGTTTTTTTTATTAAGTATTTCCGAAACAATTTTCGGAACATTTTTGTAAGTTAAAAAAATAAATAAATTATACCATGATTTATAATTTCTTGAGATCTATAAATAGAGACTTGGTTTGATTGATTCGGACAATGAAATTTTTTAAGTTTTTATTTATTTAGTATTTCCGAAACAATTTTCGGAACATTTTTGTAAGTTACAAAAATAAATAAATTATACCATGATTTATAATTTCTTGAGATCTATAAATAGAGACTTGGTTTGATTGATTCGGACAACGAAATTTTTTAAGTTTTTGTATTTCCGAAACAATTTTCCGAACATTTTTGTAAGTTAAAAAATATATAAATTATACCATGATTTATAATTTCTTGAGATCTATAAATAGTTACATTTAAAAATAGATAATAACATAATAAGCTATAAATTTGGATTTAAAATTTTTAAATTTATTACAAAACTTAAAAAATTAAAATTCATAATGTTCTTGATATAGTTACATTTAAAAAAATTAAGTCATCGATAATTTAAGTAATAATTTGGTAAATAAAAATTAAACAAATAAATTTAGGTGATCAATAATATATTTTATTAAATTTGTAAATTATTTATTCTATTAAAAGTTGAAGCTTTTTCGGAAATCAAACCAATTTTATTTTTAATTTTGATTTTTAAATATACTATATATTATGTATTATATTTTTAATTATTTCAATTTTATAGTTTTTATTTGTAAAGAAAATATATTATGTTAATTTAAAAAAATTATTTATTTTAATATATATAATTTTAATATAAATATATAGTAAATAATAAGAAAGATAAATAAAAATATATGGTAGGATATTCTATAGTAGAATGATGTGGAAGAGAGAGAAATATGGTGGGGTATGCTGAAAGATGAAATATGCACTGCTGTGGGGAGTGAGAATTTTTGCAGAATTATTTGGAGAGTATGCTGATGTGGCGCTGATGTGGCGCGCTTTTGAGAGATGAAATATCCCTACTGCTGTGGATGGTCTAAGGAGAGAATAAGATATTTTTTATAGCAATATTTTAGATTTTTTTTGTCGAAAGAGGCGTCAGTAGAGACATTGGCCCACAGAGTAGTATTATTCTCATGTCTACTTAATACTGGTGCATTTTCACTCTTAAGTTCTTAAAATTTTATGTGCCACCATGACTCTACCTAAATCAACGGACACTAAATGTATGGAAACTATTGGCAGAATCAATAGTGTGGCATATGCTCTTTCTAAATTACCTTTTATTTTAAGAGTGTCATTGTCACACATAAATATTGGGCCGATTAGAAAGAACTCGTACTATTATTTGTCTATGACATATATGTAAGAAGTCGCGATCGACCTACCAAAATTATAGAAGTTATGAAGGTTATTATTGGTGAACATAAGCAAGGTTCAGATGATCGACCAAACATTACTACAGCCTACGACCGTGAGCTAATGGGATTATAAAATTTAGATTTTTTTGTTAGTCTAGTAAGAAATCGTTGGGATATAATGGTAACTAGTGTGGATTATTTCTGATCAAAGGTAGTTTTAGGAAAGAGTTTTGAGAAATTAATGTTTAGTGTAAAATATAGAGAGATAAGTAAGGTGTGTGCAAGCCGTAAATTCTGATTACCCTCATTAATGAAAGTAAGTGGGGTATTTATACTCATTTAATGATCCATGGGCCTTCCGGGTCAAATCACGAGCTTCGGTTAAGTTTAAAAACCCATTAGCCCAAGAGGTAAAATGACTAACAACTAGTTGAGTCATGATCCACTAAGTTATATTGTTCAGTGAGTTATAATCCAAGAGTTGCAGCTCAACTCTCTGCCTCTCCTGGTGGAGAAATTAGTCGACCAAAAACAAGTACAGACCAGAACTCATCATCATCAAAGACATCAAAGTTTAAAAAATCACCTTTTGTCCCAACCCTATCTCCCTCACAATCAGGGTCTTCAGTTCAAGAGTCCCAAAACCCTCTGCCTAAAGAGAAGGAAATTTTATGTGTTAGAGAACCTTCACCTTTCCTGGCCATGGGTTCAGATGCTGAGAAATCCACTTCTTGCAGGGTAACTCGTCTGTCTAAAGCCAAAAGTAGTCTTTCTTCTTAGAAACCTACTAGTTTGGAGACAATAAAGCTCCCAACATATACTAAACCATCCGAACAGTAGTCGAACATGATGGAGGAGACCATGGAGGACAGTATGGAAGGCACTCTCTTCGAGACGTCCGAGCAGACAGAGGATAATAAAAAAGATCGGACAACTAGACTGAAAGTGGGTTTATCTAATCCTGATGCACTACCGAAGTGTCTGGAAGCGAAAGTTGGGCCAAACTTCCAAAAGGTTAGTATGAAGTATTTGATAGCTCTTCAAAACATTTCTTATGTATGCACTCATACTGCTGAGTTGGGTCAGATCCGAACAAAGTGCAGCTTCCCTGAATCTGTTACAGTGAGAATTCTAGTCACTCTAGAGACCTCCATGGACTGTAAATCCCATGAGTTGGTAGTATATATTGACGTACTCAATTGGGGCCTTCAGTTTCCTCTGGACCTAGAAATCGTCAGGTATTTCCACCTGGTTAAGTTATGTTCAAGTCAACTGAGCCCAAATGCATGGTATATGTTGCTGGCTGGTATAATTTCGTCTAGATTGTCAAAAATTCCTCTACCCATGTAGCAATTTGCTGTCGTGGCTGGTCCATGCAGAAACCACCATTTTTTTTACAACTACAACATGGGCAATGATTTCAAGGTAAGTGATATGTTAGAGTCCGAAAAGCCCTGGAGTAATGACAAAAAGATAAACTCCACCACAAACCTAAGCCAACTAACCAACCGCTGGAAAAGTTCAAGTAATACCTGATCGTATTTTTATTGATTTCTTAAATGCTATGTTAATATTCCGAACTGATCATTGTGTTTTGTTGTAGTATTGGAAAAAGGTATTCGGAGCACATAGAAGCATGCCATGCTACATGTACCAAGTTAAACGAATGGGCATCAGAGAGATGGGGAAACGGTTTCCACAATTGATTTACTTCCGGAAACTTCGTAATGTCTCACCTTTGGAATACTATGGGGAGTAGAGATCTTACTTGGGAGCAGCTGACCACTCCTCCTCCTGCAGATGTCATTTTGAAGAGAACTGAGGCTAAGGATGGAAAAATTTACTTGCCTACCGGAACAAAACCCCTAGCCACCTGAACAAGATTAAGAAAAAGAAGAAAAAGAAAACCAAAGCTGAACCATCTCAACAAGTCACCAAAGGGGTCACTTCGGAAAACCAAGGAGGAATCAATGCCGCTTTGCTGGAGGCAATTGAAGTTACAGTCAAGGAAGTTGGCGAATCAGATAATTTACCCCAACTTGCAAGGAAGAATCATAAAAGGCGCAAGGAGAGCAGTGACGAAAGAGCTGCAAAGAAAAAGAAAAGTATCTTAGGGTCAAAGATAATTTTGTGTCCTTCGAAACTTCCTCCTCACATTCCTACTGATCCTGCTCCACAAGAAGACATTCCACCTTACCCTCCTTGCTCAACCTTCTTGCCATTCGGACAGGAAACTACTAAAGGAGATATCAATCTAGATGAATTTCAAAACATTTACTTTAGCGATCTGGACAAAGACGATTTTGTAGAGACTTTTGCTCATGCCTCTACGGCCAACGTTGTCACCCATAATGGTGAGTCGTATGAGATATCAAGTGAGCAAGACACTCTGAGCCATGCCTTCTTGGGTTATATTCGTCCGGTAGTTGACTTAGAAAGGAAAGTGAGGGAACAAACAACGACCATAGCATCCATAACCACAGAAAACCTGGGCTTGAAGAATGATATCTCCACTACTCAGAAAAATATAGAGGCCTTGAAGAAGTAAAAAAAGGACTTGGCTACTGAACTGCACTAGTTAGAAGATGCTCAACAAGATCTCCAAACAAAGTCTTTCAGACTGGAAAATTCTGCCTCTACCGAGATCAAAACTTTGAAGGAGAAACTAGCTATCAGTGCCAGTACTATCACAACTTTATCCGAAGAAAGTAACCTTGATCTTTTATGGAAATATGTACCATAAAAAGAGCTTCATTTCCATACCATGGCGGATGGTGACAAACATGGCTATTCAAGCGAAGATGATTCTGATGATGAAGAAACCGGTGAGAGTTCAAGCGCTGAACTCAAAAGTTCTAAGAAAGGTAAAAGTGATGAAAAAACCAAAGGGAAAAAGTCCTAAGGTCATGATTTTATTTTGTGTTTAAAACTAAAGTCCTTGAATGGTCAATGCATTTTGTGAATTGTGGATCAGACTTGTTCCGATCAAGTTTTAATATTGCATCTTCCTTTGTATGAATCTCATTATCTTCTCGCATTCAATGTTTTAAATAGCTCTTATTATTTCTGATATGTTAGATAAGCATTTAATAATCATTGAATGACTCCAATCAGAAGTGTTTAATGAATGTGATCAAGTATTTTTAAAAATCCGATCAACTCAAAGATACTCTATTTGAGAGCCAGGGTGTTTAGTGAGTATTTAATTTATCCGATCACCTCATACTATGGTAAAAAATATTACACCAGACTTTTTAAGAAATCATAAGATATCATTGAAATACCCAGACACCTCGTTAAAACCTCCTCACGCCACCAGGGTAGGAAAGAGTATGCCCCCATAATATTTACATTGATCTATAAAAAAGGTAAATACTTACAAAAGAGTTTTATTCTAAATATAACCTGAGATGTTCAATGTTACATGGGTGCTATAATGTTCTACTCTCCTTGTCTTGAAGTCTATATGTCTCTGGCTTAATTTTTTCACATACCACATAACGTCCTTCCAAGTTTGGAGCTAGTTTTCCAAACTGTTTTTCTTTAGTGTGCAAAAATACTTTTCTCAAGACTTTGTCTCCCAATTGAAAATCCATTCTTTTAACCTTGGACGCAAATATGCTCTTCATCAAACCTTGACAGTGTGTTATTCTCAAATGTACTTTGACTATTTTTTCTTGCATAAAATACAACTGGTTCCTAACTGCCATATCATTGGTCTGTTCGGAATAACTTTAGATTCTAAAAGATGGTAAAGTATCTTCTATGGGTGTGATTGCATCCATCCCATAAACGATAGCAAAAGAGGATTCTTGTGTAGCAATCCGAGGAGTAGTTCGGTAAGCCCATAATACTTCTCGCAGATAACTTGGCCATATCCCTACAGCCCCTTCCAGATTCTTTTTTAGCTCGGACAGGAACGTTTGATTAGCAACTTCAACTTGTCCATTAGCTTAAGGGTGGAATGGAGAAGAAAAAAAATGTTGAATTCTTCTTGAGGTGCCAAACATTTCCATGTCTTTATTATAAAATTGTGGCCCATTATTTGTACTGATCTTTCGGGGCACCCCAAATCTGCAACATATGTTGGATATAATGAATTTTATAACTGCCTTAGAAGTGGTTCCAGCTAATGGATCTGCCTCTATCCACTTAGAGAAATAATCAACAACGACTATTATCGTTCGATATCCACCGGATGCCATGGGAAGAGGCCCAACCAAATCCAACCATCATCTATAAAAAAGTATTGGTTCAGATATCAACTCCACAAGAACTGATGGTACATGGATTTCATTCCCATATTTATGGCAAGGATCACACCTCTTGACCATATCTTTAGCATCTGCAATTATTGTTGGCCAATAGTACCCTACTAATAATACTCTTCTTGTTAAGGCCTTATAGCCACAATGTGCAGAACCTTCTCCATCGTGCAGTTCTGATAAAATATTTTGGGAATCTTCAAATCCTAAACAACGCAAGAGAGGTCTGCTAAATGATTTCTTATAAAGAATTTCTTTATATAGCAGGAAATCACGAGTTTTGTATTTAATTGTCTTAGCCAGGACTTTATCCGGAGGCAAAATCCCATCGAAAATAAACTGAAAGATATCATACCTCCAGTCTTTGGGTTGAATGGAAAATATGCTCATACTCACTTCATTCTGTTTACCCTTTTTTGGCTTTCTTGTATTGATGGACACTCTAGCATCATAATCCATGGGTAAGATTCAGAATAAGCTATAATTGCTAAAGAGTCTGCCACAGTATTCTCCGATCTAGAAATATGTTCATACTGGATACTTTTGAAGTTTGCAATGACTTATCTTAACATGAGCAAATACTTTATCAATTGTTCCTTCTTTGCCTCAGATTTCCCCTGAGCATGGTGAATAAGTAAATGAGAGTCACTCATTAATCACACTCATTTCGCCCCAACATATAAGGGCTAGCTTGAGACTAGCTATAGCTGCTTCATATTCAGATTCATTGTTGGAGGCTCTGAAACCAAAACATATAGCCTGGTACATAGTATCACCATAGGAAGAAGTTAAACAAATTCCAGACCCGCACCCCATAGTACCATCAGTTCGGACTACATATTATTTTTTGACTGGTTTTCTTGCACTTGCCCTAAAGGTCTATCAGCATGGAATTTTACCAAGAAATAAGTCACTGATTAGGCTTTTACTGCCGTTTAGGGCGTAAAATCAGTATCATAATCACACAGCTCAACTGACCACTTAGTCATTCTACTTGACATATCAGCCTTTTAGAGAACATTCTTCAGGGGAAAAGACGTTCAGACGATAATGGAATGAGCTTGGAAGTATAGTCTCATTTATCTTGTTGCAATTACCAATGCCAAGGCCAAATTTTATAAATTCAAATATCTTCTTTCAACATCTAACAGACTTTTGCTAATATAATAAACCGGACGGGAGTAATTATCCATTTCTCTTACTAGTACAGCACTTACTGCGTATTCTGATACAACTAAGTATATGTAAAGCTTCTCCCCATGAACATGTTTAAAAAGCATTTTAGGTGAAGATAAATGATTCTTGATTTCAAGAAATGCTTGATCACATTCCAGAGACCAATTAAATTATTTGGCATTCCTTAACACCTGGAAAAATGGAGCACATTTGTCTGGATGATCTTGAAATAAACATGTTTAACGCAACCAATCGTCCGGTCAATCTTTGAAATTCTTTGGTGCTCCGAGGAGGATCCATAGCTAATAGAGCATTGAGCTAATTTTGGATCAGGTTGAATTCCTTTTTCACTTATTACATAACCCAAGAACTTTCCAGACCGGACCCCAAAAACACATTTTCAGGGTTTCACTTTAAATTCACAACCTCTAAGTTGAAAAACATTTATTGAAGATCGGATATGTGCCCATTTTCTTCAAGGATCTTCACCATCATGTCATCTATATAAACTTCTATATTTATGCCAATATTACTAGCAAAAGAGTTATCACCCCTATCCGATTTCGAGTTAGATTAGGATCCAAGTACTCATAGTCCACATCGAATCTTTCAATAATCACCATAGCATCCTCCTGTCTAGACGTTCCAGGAAGGATCGAATGAGTAGTTCGGGGAGTGTTGGCATTGGATTGTGTATTATTCGGCGTGCTCCCTCCTTGTTTTTTAACATAGGCGCCCAATTTGCCCCTTTCAATGAGATTCTGCACCTCTTGCTTCAAAACTATGCAATCATGGGTATCATGTCCAATGTCATTATAGTATTTACAAAAACTGGTACTTCAGTTTTCTATGGGAGACTGCAACGCAGCTAGCTTTCTAAAGTGTACCCCATTTTAGTTTTGTCATATATTGTAGCCACACTTTCTCCCAGCTCAGCAAACCACTCAGGTTGAACCCAAGGTCCCCTTTTATTTCTAACCTGCTGGTTCTGGTTTTGGTTGGACTGACTCTGCCTGGAGCGGTAAGATCCTTGTCTAGTTTCCTCTAACCTGTAACCAGGACTAGTTAGTTCTTTGAGGTGTTGATGTTGTGCTTGTGGATCTGATTTGGCAAGGCACTATGGATTTCTTTGTCTCCTTCATATTAATTTGTTTCCCCACTTGGTTCAACAACCCCCCTAAAGGTCATAACTTTCTTCCAGGTCACAGAATCAACAAAGTTCCACAGATTCAACCCCTGCCTAAGAGATGAAATTTCCACTTGTTCAAAGCAATCTGTTAACCCATTCTTTTTATTTACAAACCTGTTGATGTATTCTTTTAAAGACTCATTTGGCTCCTAGGCGCAATGGATGATCGTATCTCCATTACCTTTAAGCTTCTTACTTCCAACGAATTGCCTCCGAAAAGCAACCCATAATATATCAATTAAATTTATGGATCCCTGAGAGAGACTATTATAACATTTGAAGGCACTCCCTTGAAGGTTTAAGAGAAAGCCTTACACAATAATATGTCGTCATCATGAAAGTTTATCATAAAGTTCTTAAACTGCTCAAGATGGTTGTCCGAATCTTTACTCCCATCGTATTTTCCATCTTGGAACTATCAGATCTTTTAGAAAGATGTCCGGAGAGTATTTTTGCAGATAAAGGTGATTGTGTCCAGTTCTGGCTGCGATTAAACACAGTATCTTCATTTGGAGTAACAAATATACATGGTTCATATTGGAAAGCAAAATGATCAATCAGCAAACCGTCAATATGTTGATCAGCTGAACCCTTAATTTTTCCCTAATACTTCTTGATCCTGCCATGTCTATCCCTCTTTCTTGAATGCTTTTTGGTAAGCCTTATTTTATTTTTTGACCGTTCTTCATCACTGCTGGATGACAGTGACTCTTCAAGCTCCGTATCATTAGACGAGCTGCTGGAGGATTCCGAAGTGGAACTCTCCACACGTTTGGATCGATACGTTTTCTTGGAACTAAGACGAATCTTCAGGGACTGCTCCTTCTCACCAGGATTATCAGTATGGTGAGCATTGACGCACTAGATTTTTATTTAACTCCTTTCTCTGCTTGTTTCAACGTCCTCAAAGCCTCAATTTCAACCCTTAATTGATCTCGCTCCTCATAATCTATTCATTATTTTTGTTTGCTCCTTCAACTCTAGATTTGGATTATTCTGTGCATTCGGATCCATTCGAACTCGTTGTTATTGGTGGTTTTGAATTTGTGATTCAGGCACCGTTGTCTTCCATTGTGGTTGCCAATTTTGTGTGGATTATTTCTGATCAAAGGTAGTTTTGGGAAAGAGTTTTGAAAATTTAATGTTTAATGTAAAATGTAGAGAGATAAGTAAGGTGTGTGCTAGCCGTAAATTCTAATTACCCTCATTAATGAAAGTAAATGACGTATTTATACTTATTTAATGATCCATGGGCCTTCTGGGTCAGATCATAGGCTTGGGATAAGTTTTAAAACCCATTAGCCCAAGAGGTGAAATGACTAGCAACTAGCTGAGTCATGATCCACTAAGTTATACTGTTTAGTGGGGCATGATACTAGATATGTCCAAACTGCCCTCCGGATATATACAGTGGTCTATGTCAAAGAAATCTGACCTCATCAGTAAGTAATTGATGTACAATGTATTATACAAAGGTTGCTCAATTTTCTAGAATGACCTGAGACAACCAATGAAACATTCACCTTACTTGGTGATTTTCTAATACAAACTAGGAAAAATAACGTAAGAAACTCTTGACTCTAGAAAAATTTGATGTTTTTGGATTTTGAAAGTCTAATAACATTACATCCATCCCAAATAGGCATCCAGTTCTCAATGCATGATTAACCAAACAAAAAAGATAGCGCATCAGGCACTCTAACCAAGGTTAGAACACCAAGCATGCGAGTAACCAGACTCACTAGAACATGAGTTATAAAAGGGTAGTGATATAGTAGCGGAAGCTCACAATTATTTGACATTAATAGACAAACGAAAACAAGATATATTTTTTACTAGGGTATTAGAATTATACGAAATTGGTACTCAAATTGAACGTCTCGACGAATCATATAACAAAGTTCCCTCAATTCCAGATTTTAAGGACCTAAAAACCTGTTTTAATGCATTTTTATATATTCTTAATATTTTAAGGACTTTTTTTAATTAGCAAATCAAATCTGATTGCATCCAAATTTAATATGATTCTATTTTAATAATTTGATGTTATATGTGTATTTTAGATTTGGGGTTTTTACGATTCCTATATAAAGGGTCTCATACCTTATTCTTTGGTGGATATTTTTTAATAAAACATGAAAATTTCAATTTTTTTAATCTAGGGTTAGGGTTTTGTTTATCTCTTAGCTATTTTTAATAGTATGCTGCATCATGTAGAAATGCATGAAAGAGGAAAACTCTTTACTGCTCAGCTGGCTGAGGTGACATGAAATGGAAAACAAAAAAAGATGTTTTATTTTGAGAGTATGTATTTACATATAAAAGAAAAAGGAGAAGAACATATCTCCGAAGTAGTCTACACATAGATAATAAATAAACAGATTATGGTGGATTCGGTAAAAGAGGTCCTAGATGATGGGGACAGATTCTAAGAATCAAACCGAGGTCCGATAATCAAGTTATGATTAAAAATAATCCATAGTGTATGAACATTAAAGCTTTCTAACTAACCCACACGTCATGCTCTAGCTAAAGACGAGTTCAAAAGAATAAAACACTATGTTTGTAATATGCCTAAAGGTGTTAGAATTGTAAGAGGAACTTGAGGCCACAATAATTAGTAAAAGTCCTCTATGGTTACTGATTATAATTTAATAAAAATAGAATATAGTTGGCACTGGAGTTAAGTCAACCTTGTTTACAAATTCATAGTTCTATTTGGGACCTCCGTATAAAATGTGAATATTCATATGCATGCGATGTTCAATGCTTATCCGTCTCAAGCTACAACTCCGTGTATTTTGAAAATATGTGTTATAATTCCAGCGAGCTAAAAGAATGGCAAGGTCCCCCGTTGGATTGCAAGAAGAGTATTTCACAAAAATAACTAAAGCTACCCATGAGATGTATTTTGATATTTATTTTCATATATAAACTATAATGAACCAAAGTCTCGTATGGGACAATTTTGATTATGATATGAGAGTTTTCTATAGCCGTTGTATTGCATACTTTGAAGTTTATTACTTGTAAGAAGAGTATTGCCTTATTATTCGTATGCATAAATAAACTATCTTAGTACATGTTCGCTCACTTGAAATGAAACAAACCTTAAATTCTTATATACTTTGCATTAAGATACGATAGTGTTAGATACCTAAGTGGACTTTGACCATTTTTTATTAAGTCTAGTTTGACTCGACAATTAATAACATTATAAATCTGGAATAAAGAAACTATAGTTTATACTAGGAATCATCTCTTTTGGACCATAAACTGGTAAATTGATTTTTGATTTTTATATTATGCAGAATGGTTTAGTAAGCCTATAATATCTCTTGAAGGGTATCTAAGGTATTATTTGTTAACTCATATTGTTTGTTAGCTCGTGGATGGAAAAGTGCCAAGGAATATTTTCAATGTTATGGTTGTGGCAAAATGTAGTGAGTTGTTCATTTTAAAATTTCAGGATATTGTCGATTATTAAATGTTAGGCTTCATACCTATAACAAATTTTAATTTGAAGGAAATTGATAACTTAATTTTTTGAAAAGCTTTACATGTCGAACCTCATAAGTGTGCGTGAGCCAGAGACCATAAATTTTCGTCTTCTACTCAGTTTGATTGTTGGAAGCACAAAAATAATATATAATTGATTGGTGGAGTGTATCAAATGAGGGACAGATGCGTTGTATACTAGTTCATGATTTGATACTATTAAAACGACTATTAATTCGGTCAAAAAAATCTGGCTTGGGACTGTCAGCTAAGTTTGGGGTTTTATGGTTTACAACTACTTTACAAAATCAACCAAAACCTGGGTTTTGATAACACTAGTTTTAAACTTGATGGAAAGTCTCACAATTTGACCAACCATTGGGTGAGGTAACGAAAAATATAGGGCTTATATAGCACACTTTTCAACGAGTATGATAGTGAGACAATGATGGAATAATCTTAAAAATATGGTCGCAATTTTATGTATTGCAAGTATGAGAGTCAGAGTAAGCATATCTAACTACAAATAAAAGATACCTGCATCAAACAAATATTGACTAATATAATACATTATAGAAGGGATATATAATTTTTGCCAAATTGAAGCCATAAAGACAATATGGTATGTGAGTAGAAGATATAATATAGAGTCTCGCATGAGAGAAGTTTATATTAAACCTTGAGAAAAGTAAGATGCTCGCCTATTTTGTGAAAAAAAAATCACATCATATTCCAGAGTCCAATGAAACTGACCGACTCATTTAAAGATTTGAAAACATTTTTCATAGGATTAAAAAATAAAATAGTTAAGTGCGACAAGTCTAACTATAAGTTTCTAAACCTATTTGATAGAACGAGGATGCTCGATGGATACCAAAGTAAAGATTTGGACTGTATCGGCTTTGATTTATTTCTCAGTGAGTAATTATCCCAAGAACTTTTCGGATTGAACGTTAAAAGTATATTTTTTGGAATTGACATATCAGAAATTCTCAAACATCTCTGTAAATTCAGTAAGATGATCAGTGTCTTGATCACCAAAGACGAGTATGTCACCAATATATGCTTACATGATCGAAAAATCTCGTAGGAAAATATGTTATTTTACGAGATGCTAATAAGTTGTCATGCAATTTTTAGACCGAAATGCATCACCTTGTAGCAATAAATATCTTATTTGGTCATATAAGCAATATTATTTTTATCATCATGTGAATGATAATTTAGTTGTAGCTAGAGTAAGCATCTATGAAAAAACATACGATTATCTGATGTAGCATTTATTAACTGATCGATACATGGAACTAGAAGCAAGTCATTTGGACATGTCTTATCTAAAGATATATAGTAATGCACATGCACTTAAGTAAATTGTTTTTTTTCTTAATAAAGTCATAATCTGTTATCCATACTATATAGAAAATGTCTCCTATGTAGCATTTTTTGCTCACACGGTCTACCTCCGTGACAACCGCGTATTCTTTTTTTGTAGATGAAATGTGACGTTTGTGTTTAATAGGCCAAAAATTGCAACCTATAGATCAATGTTCATTACTTTTAATACACATTGCAGCCTACGACCTTGTAACATTGATAGACCGTGTAAAATATCACATGAATCACATTGAACTACGACCAACCAAAAGTTGCGTTATAAGATAATAGATCATCTACAATTATGAAAAGACAACATACTTGTTTCTAAATGATCTAATGACTCATAGCCACATCAAACTCTAATTCCATTTTGATAGGAGTATCGATCCTTATAAATCTAGTCTAGGCCCTTTTGGATAGTTGTAGGGCTCTATACGACACATTTATATCATAAGTACTTTTGAAAAGAACATTTACTAAACTATATGTATCAATCAAAATCTGCCAAAAAGTAATTGGATTGACTAATCGACCATTATAGTTATGATATTTCACCGAATCAGTCAGAGAGTGAGGAATGTATGCTTGTTTGAGGTATATTGTGATTCTCGTTATATAACAGGGTTCACGGGCGATAGAGCCCTAACTGGGGTTAAACTTGTGTAATGTAGAAAATTTATTTTGTTTTTAAATAAGCACTATTTTCAAAATAATTCCATTTTTTTACCGTTTGAAACTGTTTTTATAATTTGATGTTTGATCGAAATATGATGATTTTGATTTCAGGTTTAGAGGATTACAGAATAAAACACATCATTCTCGATTTTTGTATATTTTAATTTTAGAAAAATATTTCAATATGAAATTGTTTCACAAAAAGTTAGAATTAATCCGATATCATATATATTTTCTTACAAAAAATTGAAATAGTTTATTTGTGATTATTGAAATGACGAATATAGAATCTTCAAATGACATGGAAAGTAATTTTGCAAAGTTTGACAGTTTGAGGGCAATAAGTACTTTTATTCCAGAGATCATTGAGAATGAAACAATAAAACAAACAAGAAGGTGTTGCAAATTTCAGAATGATAAATACATATATTGTGGTAACATCGTAAACGATATTTTTTACTCTTATTTGATGTATACCAAAACATTGATTATGCAAAAGAATTGTGGGATTCTCGTGAATCCAAGTACATGATTGCAAATGCTTCTTGCAATAAGTTTATGGTTAGTTATTTTATTAACTATAAGATGGTTGATTTTAGACCAATCAGGGAACACTATAAGGAATTGTTAAGAATTTTGGTCAGTTTGTTCAACATAACATGAAAATGGATGAATGCATTTCGGTATCTAGTGTTATAAACAAACTATCACAATCATAGAAAGATTTCAAACATATATTGAAACATAATAAGGAAGAAATAACTCTGGTTGAACTTGGCAGTCATTGTAAGATTGTCTTTAAGGGCTTGAGAAGTTGAAAGTAATCTTAAGGGTAAAAACCAAGTCGGAAAATTTATGTGAATATTGCTGAAAACAATAGATTTTTTTTTCCACTGCAAACACAAAAAAGAGTAATTAAAAGAAGTTTAAAAGAACAATAACAACTATTCCAACAATAAACCTAAGTTTGTATGTTATAAGTGTGGCAAACCTGATAATTTGAGGAAGAATTTTTAGGTTAGTAAAGGTAAGAACAATGTTGGTCTAAGTGGATCTATATATCCAAAAAATAAACAAGGTAAGATTTTAATTCAAAATTATAAATCTCGTCAGAATTGTGTATCACTAAAATCTATGGCATTTTATGTACATGATGATAATGTTGGATGATTGATTTATTTAGTAGCAACAACCCATGTGTTTAAAAATATTTGTTGGTTCAATGATTTTCAACCAATTGAAGATAAATCTACTTTAAAGATAGGACATGTTGCAACTGACCAATCAAAAGACTAGGAAATGTGGAGCTTGTTTTTACTTCTGGAATGTATATATTATTAAATAATGTATTCTATGTTCTTGAGATTCAAATACTATTTTGTTTGGTATTGTCTTGAACAATTATGGTTTCAAGTGTACGCAAGAGGCAAGAATATGATGCTTTTTAGGCTTTTGATATTTATATAAGGATATGTTTATGTTGAATGTTAATGTTGCATGACTTCTACTAGTACTTGTAGATACTTGAATTAAACATAATTATGACATTCTAGACTCGGACGTGTACATTATAAAAGAATAAAATAAATTTCCAAAATAAGTTTAATACATGTTTTTTATATAAAGAATAAAGAATGTAAGACTTTCATACTAACTAAGGTATCTTAAAAACCTTTCAAGGATGTTTACAAGGTTACCACTAAAATTAGAACCATTATATAGAGAATTTTTTATTTTCATAATACACCTTCATTAGGAAATAAAAAATATATCATTACTTTGATTGATTCCAGATATTGGTATATTTATTTGTTGCATACTAAGAATGAAGCTCTTGAAAAATTTGAAATTTATATAAAGAAACAATATGGATACCTTAAAATGATTCGCTGAAAAATATACATACTGATAGATGAGGTGAATATTATGATCTAATACAATTTCAATCTACTGTAATAATATATCATACCACAACTTCTTATCAGAAAAGAATAATAGGACTTTGAAAGAAATAATTGATTTTATGTTATCCTATTCAAGTTTGGGTGAAGGATTCTAAAATGATTTTATGTTAACAACATGTTATTTATTAAATTACATTTTCATTAAAAGTAATAATATTGTCTCATATGAACTTTGGTATAAAAAGCCTCAAATATTGAGTTTTCTGAGAGTCTCGGATTGTAGAGCAATTTTCCCGCCCACTAAATCGGAAAAAAAAACTTCGGTGAAAGAGGTATTGATTGTATCTTCATTGGGTGAACTGAGAATTTTGTTACATATAGGTTATATATGTTAGAATATAATGACTATGTCTTTTTACGTATTATTATAAAGTCAAGAAATATAGTACATTTATACCTAGACCAAGAGACATCATTCAAAATTTGTTCAATAGGAACTGAGTTTAGCTGAATATGTATCATGTGATACTATTTTTGTACCTGGATCTTTTGAACTAAAGAGAAGCATTAAATCTAGAAAAACTAAATCTTTTGAATTTGATTTTCAATTTTATTTGTTTGAAAGGTCACTGGAAAATATTAATTATTAATATCAATTTTTTTTATTGAGGGTGGTCCAAGGACTTCTAATGAAGCTATGACATCAATGGATGTTACATTATGGAAAGAAGTTATCCACGACGATATGTATTCTATCATGGATAATAATACATGAATATTGGCTAAAACACCTCATGGTTATAAATAATTAATGACTAGATGGATCTTTAAAAGGAAAATAAAAATGGATGGTACCATAAAAGTATAAAGTCATATTGGTTATCCAAGGTTTTAGGTAAAAAGAGGGATTGAGTTCTTTGATACTTATGCTCATGTTGCTGGAATTTCTACTATTAGATTGTTGATAACACTTGCATCTATACACGATCTTCTTGTTCACCAAATGAATGTAGAAATTTCATTCTTGAATGTTGATTTAGATGACGAGATGTATACGAAACAATCAGAAGTGTTTGTTATGCGTGGTTATGAAAACAAAGTGTGCAAGTTGAAGAAATATTTGTATGGTCTCAAAACAAATACCAAAAAATTGGCAGACAAATTTTACAATGTGGTTTAGTTCAATGATTTTCTTCTTAACCAAGCGGACAAATGTGTATATAGAAATTTTGATACTTATGGTAAAGGAGTTATGATTTGTTTATCTGTGGATTACCTCTTGATTTTTTGTACTGACCAAAATCAAGTTGATGAAACCAAATAAATGTTGTCATCTAGTTTTGAGATGAAAGAATTGGGGGAGGTTGCGATGATTCTTAGTATAAGAATCAAGTGAAAGAACAATAGGTATATCAATTTCTCGATCCTATTGTATGGAGAATATATTCAATAAATTGAACTTCAAAGATTGTTCTCATGTTATCATTCCTATATATCATGATATTAAGCTTCTACCTAATAAAAGTGAATCAATATCTCTACTTGAATACTCAAGAGCCATTGGTTATCTTATGTATGCGATGACTAACACTATGCCATATATTTCATATAATGTTAGAAATCCTAATAGGTATACTATCAATCTTAGTTTACATCATTGACAAGATTTAAACCCAATATTCAAGTACTTGAAAATAACCATGGTTTATAGTTTGACTTATATTGAATTTTATTTGGTTCTTGAAAGTTGTTGATATGAGAGTTATATTTCTAATATGGAAGATCATTATTCCACAAGTGGATGTGTATTTCTTGTTGGGGGTATGTATCTCATGGACATCAAGAAACAAAATTGTATTACTGACTTAACAATAAAATATGAATTTTGACATTAACAACAACAACTTATAAAGAAGCTATGTGGCTAAGAAATCTGATATATGAAATTCCATTGTGGCGTAACCGATATCACCTATATTTATTAGATGTGATAGTGAAGTTATCTCAACTAATGTTTATAGACAAGCATCCAAAGACAGGTTACACATTTAGGTATTAGATGATTCGTAAGCGCATCACATATGGTTTAATATCAATGGAGGTTGTGACAAGCGAATATGATCTTGTGCACATGTCGGTTATGTGGATGAGACTAAAGTCCATCTGAAATCTCCGATGATGAGATACCTAATTTTCATCTAATATGACATTAGGTGCTGAATTCAGTATGTAAAGCTTAACATCTTGAAATTGTAAACATCAGTAATATCATCCCAAATTATATGTTAAGACTTGCAAGTTGTGAAAATTGAATTATATATATTTTTAATAGTTTTTTCAAAAAATTGCATAATATATACGAAAATAAATAAACTACATATTTGAATATAAAATTTAGCCGATTGAAAGAGGGTAGAATTTGGTTTAATATGTTTAAAAAAAACTAAAATACAAGGGAGTAAGATGGTGTGAAGTAAAAATATCCAATATTATAAGTATATGTTATCTTGTATTCATTATATATAATTAGATTCATCCTTAATAATATCTTGAAAATCGAATATTTGAAATAGTAAATTATAAGATTACAAACTAGGTTAAAATGTTTACTGCATCCGAACATTTTACCCACTTACATGCAACTTGAGTTACAAAAGGTAAGTTTACATTTGCACACTTCATTTCAATTCGGATAAACAAAACAATCTTAAGAAACACGGCAAAAGTCAGTTCATAAAAATCGTCATTGTTCTAAGAATTTATCCAAACAAAAATAAGTATATATCAACCCTCGTGATATATACGACAGTGATTTAGTAATACTTTGCGGAGATCGCCATCGCTAACAGTATAAAAAACGACAGATACAGCTCTGTAATAGAGTTGAGCATAAGCAATTTCAGACAATTATGTGCAAAAGCACATTCTCTTTTCGCTTTCAGTGACGCACTCCACCCTTAAAACGACAAAAGTTAAACCCCAATTTTTCTACTTATTAGTAGTTTATCAATTATATTTCGTTATAATAAAATAATATAAACTTTCTTTTGGGTTTATAAAATGGACCCTCATTGAGCCACAACGTTCGTTCTCACCTCTCTCTCTCTCTCTCTCTATAGACTGTAATCATGTTTTCTCTGCAATGGAGGACCGTGGTAGTTTTTGCAATTCTTTTGGGGTTATATTTCTCTACTGAAGTAGTTAATTCGAGTATATTGTCTCGGCTGGACCGGATTTCTCGGTTACCTGGTCAGCCCGAAGTCGGGTTTCAACAGTATTCGGGTTACGTGACCGTTGATGCTAAGAAACAGAGAGCTCTGTTTTATTACTTTGCTGAAGCAGAGATAGATCCTGCTACTAAACCTCTTGTTCTTTGGCTAAATGGAGGTACTTTCTAATTTCTAACTATATAGTACTAGTTTACAAAAAGTAAAAAACTTATTCTGAATTATTTTATGTTTTTAGGGCCTGGGTGTTCTTCATTGGGAGTTGGGGCATTTTCTGAAAACGGACCTTTTAGGCCTAAAGGTCAGTTCTTGGTGAAGAATGAACATAGCTGGAATACAGGTAATTATCTCCTATTCATCTTCATCTTCATTTGGGTGTTTTTCTATTCTGGGTTGGTTTGAAAAGTTGTGATCTTTTTTAAGCACAGTCAATTGAATTATGGTTCTTCAAATCTGTTTTTATCTTTACATTCATGTTAATTTGTTTTTTACAATCTGGGTTTGTGAAAAATCAGCAAAAAGTTATGATCTTTAGAATGTTCATCATTTCAATTTTGCTTTCTTCTTGCAGAAGCTAATATGTTGTATTTGGAGTCACCAATTGGAGTTGGCTTTTCTTATTCTAGTGATAGTTCTTCTTATGAGGGTGTCAATGACAAAATCACAGGTTTGTTTTATTTATTTACTCATCCATTCTTTTAAGAATATTTTTATTTATACTTTTAGTTTGGGTTTAGAGAAAAGACTTGAATATTCTCAATGATCCCATAAATAAATAAAATTTGAAGAAAAAGCAGAAAAGTTTTTATCTATCACTTTACAGTGATGCCATGTTCTATGCTCAAATGTGACTGTTATCTTTTATCTGAATAAACAGGAAAGTTCACTTTTGTTACAACAAATCTTTATTTTTCTAAAGCCTTGTTTGTCTTTTTATTACAGCTAGGGACAATCTAGTGTTCTTGCAAAGATGGTTTCTTAAATTTCCACAATATGCAAATAGAAGTTTGTTCATTGCAGGAGAGAGCTATGCAGGTAATTTCTAAAAAAAAAGGTACCTTATAGCCAAGGTTGATAGTAGTATGTAGTATATCCACTGATTCTTTGTTACTGTGTTGAATCAGGTCATTATATACCCCAACTCGCAAACTTGATGCTTCAGTTCAACAAAAAACATAGAATATTCAACTTAAAAGGAATTGCTGTGAGTCTATGATTTCATTTTTTATCGATTGGCTTTCATTTTATATGGATCAAGTATCATACGGTCTGTGACTGATTGTTCGAGGGCTTGTTAAGTACATAGGATTGTGATCGAATCAGTCTCTTAAAAATATTTTGGAGTTGGATATGACTAAATTTACTTTTGTTCTAGCTGGTTATTTTTGTACTTAATTTATGTTACGAGTATCGTTTTTAGTACTAATACGTATAAGATTACCATTGTGGCTGCAGTTGGGGAATCCTCTTTTAGAGTTCGCAACCGATTTCAACTCGCGAGCCGAGTACTTTTGGTCTCATGGGCTCGTTTCGGACACTACATTCAAAATGTTCACATCTTCATGTAATTACTCGCGCTATGTTGGTGAATACTATAGAGGCACGGTCTCTCCTATTTGCTCAAAAGTGATGAGCCAAGTTACTAGAGAAACGAGTAGATTCGTCGACAAATATGACGTCACGCTAGATGTTTGTATACCGTCTATCCTCTCGCAATCCAAAATAATCAGTCCTAAAGTAAGAACGAAAATAAATTTTCGTGTTTTAACTCAAATTTTAATCATTTTAGCTGCTTAGCACTCTTGTTAGAATATATTTAGTACAGTGATTTGTAGCATATATTATGGTTTTGTTATAACAAATCATCAGTAATAGTTTAGTCTCGGAAATTTTTATCTTAACTTGCTTTGTTATCTTTTAGCAGCAAGTTGGAGAGACGGTAGATGTTTGCGTGGAGGACGAAACCGTAAATTATTTAAACCGGCAAGATGTGAAAAGGGCACTTCATGCACGACTTATCGGAGTCCGCAGATGGGCTGTTTGCAGCAAGTAATGCTCTTTCCTAAATATATCAAAAATATTTCTTGATTCATCCAGCATGAAACTGATCACTTATCCGGATTAAATCCAAAACCTGGATTTCAGACACGAAATTCATGTCTGTATTCCTTTTTCTCAGGATTAGACAAAATCACTTGATCAGTTTCGGACAAAATTTTGCTATCACTACTTTGTACTATCATAGGTGTGATCAAAAGTTACTTTCAAGTTTATAATATTTTATCACTATGTTTCAGTGTTTTGGATTACGACTTTCTTAATTTGGAAATTCCTACGATTAATGTCGTCGGGAACATCATCAGAGCTGGAATCCCGGTCCTGGTTTATAGGTAAATGCTTCTTAACCTATATAGTATAGACTTATATACATAACGAACTTCAAAGCTTTTGATTGCTTAAAGATAATCAATAACATTTTGGTTATTACAAACAGTGGAGACCAAGATTCTGTCATTCCGCTAACAGGAAGCCGAACCTTAGTACACCGGTTAGCAGAAAAATTACGACTTAAAACCACCGTTCCCTATAGAGTTTGGTTTACAGGGCAACAGGTATGGTAGTCACAGCTCGTAAGTCTTGACACATCTACATTTATATAGAGAATAAGTACTCTAGAATAATAAACTGAATCATAATCTGATGAAGAAGCTATTATCTTCACAGGTATATAAAACTATATTAGAATTAGAAACATATTTTAGAACTATATATTCTAATAGTAATAGTACTTCTTCGCATTTAGGTTGGTGGGTGGACTCAGGTTTATGGAGATATATTATCGTTTTCGACCATTAGAGGAGCATCGCATGAAGCTCCATTTTCGCAGCCAGAACGATCACTTGTTCTTTTTAAAGGGTTTCTTGAAGGTCAGCCTCTACCAGAAGCCTTCTGATTTTTGCCTAACGGTCCATAATTGGATGCATAGATTGAGATTGTAGGTAAAGCTTGTTTGTAAAAGTCGGTTTTTTGTCTATCATCTGATGATGAAACTCGCATTCATTTGCGCAATTGTTGTGAGTGTTTAGCCATGTCACAATCAGCAATTTTTTGTAAATTCTATGGAAAAGGGTTAACATGTTTGTTATTTACACAGTTTCTTTTAACAGATTATAGACCCTAACGATCCACTGATCAGTAATTATAAGGAAAAAGTTATCTATAACAAATTATGAACATATGAATTTGATCGACTCAGATTCATATTAAGGCTAAATTGAATCTTGCACGAAGGATCTATTTGGGCCTAAATTCTTGTGGAGTGACTTATACAAACCTCTTACATCTGTTTTCTTATACTATTTCTAACTAATTTTGAAGCAGACCGAGATCAATCACCTTTCTGTCAATGATTGATGTTTGTGCCTCTTATTAATAAATATAAAAGTTTCTTCGAACGATTTGGCAGGGAAAGTTTTTTCCCTAAGTTCCACCAGGAATGATTCCGCACTTCCGTTCGATGCATTTAGGTTCGATAAACCAGATTCCTGCCCCTTAAGTTCGAGGGAGTAAAAGCCTTGTGTTTAGGTTCCAACCAGATTCCTGCCCCTTAAGTTCGAGGGAGTAAAAGCCTTGTGTTTAGATTCCAGCAGTTTTTTATATACATAAGCTTCGACATCACTCCTATCTTTAGGAAATATGTTTACATTAAGTTTTGGCTGGACTCTCGAGTCATTTCGAGTACACTTAACAATTATATATTTAGGTTTACAATGAGTCTAGAATCTAATATCCATTGTCCGATTTTTCAAAAATTATTTAGCAGAGATGTTCAGTTCACATGCTTCACAAACTTGCACAAGTCTCATGCCAGTAGATGAATTTTAAAATTGGTAGTACCTTGGTCTGAGCATAAAAAGGGTTTTTCTTACTTGCAACTTTTACAAACCTTCACCCGTCCTTTCTCCACCACATATCAGATGAAGTGAAGCTTGATATCTACGTACTTAGTTCGTTCATGAAACTTCGGATTTCTTATCAAGTGAAGACCACTGGTATTATCACGTAACAAACACACTTCTTACTTTATACTACTTGTCTCACTTCGAAAGCCTTTAAGCCACATGGCTTCCTTCATTGATTTAATAGCAGCCACATATTCAACTTCTACAGACGATAAGGAAACAAACTTTCGAAGACAAGATTTATACCTAACCACTCCACCAAACACAGTAAACAAATAACAAAAAATTGACTTCTTTATGTCAAGATTGTCCGCATGATAATATTAAACATACCTCATCATCGTCTCATCATATTTGTACTTCAGATTATAACACAACCCAATGTTATATGAACTCTATAAGCTTCTCATGAACCATTTAAAATCCTGCTAGTGAGGCTTCTAGTTATAAAATACCACATCTTTTATAATTAAAGCTTTACGACTTCCAAGTTCGAGACACCACAATCTATACCTTTTTACTCTCTTTGGATAACCGATGAACAAACATTTCTCTCGACTTAAGCTTGTCTTGCTCCACATATGCATAAGTAGCACATCTAAACTCTCAAATATTTCAACAACAATTTATTTTGAGTCGATTTCTCTCATGGACACTTGAACACTAGCTTGAAAGATGGGCTCTTATTGATGATGTATACAAATGTCTTAATAACTTCTCAAATATTTTTCCCCATTCCAGCTATCAGGAGCATACACCTTATTTTTTCTAGTAAGGCTAAGTTCATCCTCTCAAAAAGCCTATTGTGTTAAGGAGTTCCTTTCATGGTTCCATGTCTAGCGATACCAAATTTAGAAAATAGCTAGTGAATGATTCATTCACAAATTCCAAGCAAGTGCAGACTCTTAACTTCTTCAACATCTCTTAAATTTGATTCTTACAAGCTTATTCCAGTCATTAAAAGTATCAAATGATTCATATTTGGCATTCAAAAGTATAAGTCGTACTTTCTAGAATAGTCATATATCATAGAAAAAAAGAACCTAACATCTCCTATTGTAGGGGATGTCTTATAGGTCACCAAAGGTCACAATGAACATATTCAAGCACATCACAAGTTGTATGGTTGTAGGTCACACAGTTCTCACAAAAGCTTAACTTCTGAACTTTATCATCATTCAACAACTCTTATTTGTTAAGTTCATTTAGGTCTTTCTTACTCAAATGCCCTAATCTCATATGCCACAATTTGGTTGAATCACAATTTACACTAGATACACCTCCGGCCACTACATACCCTTCAAGAACTAAAACATCATTAATTTTGTATGTTTTATAAAAAGTATTAAGTCTTGTAGAATCCTCAGTTTTCCATCTCCACTATTTGTTAAGCATTTCCTCATCTAACATTCTAATATAAAAAATGTTAAATTTGACGTAAAGGACATGACTCAATTTTTTTTATCACTCTCTCAAGTAATATGGACAACGTGAGCCGAACTTTCCCCATTTCCTTTACAACACAAGGTTTTTCATTCTCTTAGATGACCTTACTACCATCAAACAACTTTAGGTTTTCAAATTAATGTTTGTTAGAAGTTATGTAAGAATGAAGATTTTGAGTCCAAAATGAGTTTTTCATTGTACCCAAAAGTTGAAGGCATTAAAACATGAGTATATTCATTATCATCCAAGACCATTGAAGCATATTTAGCTTGAAAGTTATGATTAATAGCTGATTAAATCAGATATTTCTTAGTAATTTATCCTGTTAAAACGATGTTCGCGTGAGAGTATCTGTCACAGAAATGTTCGTGTGATGATATTTCTATCAAGAGAGATTGAAAGACTAATAAAAAAAGACAAAAAGAATAAATGAAGTAATAATTGTCTAATCATTAGCCCTTTCTCCAAAAAGGGAATGTTCTTTATATAGTACATGGGGTAGGTTCTGAAATTACACATTTACCCTCTTTTAAATGGATATTTTCACCTCATTCCTCTGCTAGCTATGAACATACCCACTAGTTATTACATACGACCCCCTTAACCTTTATACTTGCTTTAGTTTAGTCATTGACATTTAATTACATGGAATTAACCCCCGTCTTTGTGAAGATATTTGAACAAAGACTGATTCATTAAGACAATTTTTTCTTCCTCTCGAGCCCCCTCGGATTCTTCTTCTTCTGGACCTCCTTATCGGATTGATTTCATGCTGATGTTTTTCGTCGTACTACTTCTCTGATATTTTCCTTAGATCCAAAAAAATAAATTTCATTAGATATTTCTTCTACTAATATTTCTGAAATGATTTATTTGTAATGCATCCCTATACTATTCTTGCTCTAGCTCCTTATCGAATGATTTTACCACTCGTATTTCTCGGGCACCTCTTCTCACAAAGCTTCCTCAAATTATTCTTCCATAAAGTTCTTATCGGAAAATTTTATCATAGGTATTTCTTTAAATTCATGACTTCACCATTTTCAATGATGACCTCATTTTCACCCATCATTTACTTCAATTGGCATGCGCAGTTCTGCTTGTCTTTGTATCAGAAATATTTTAGGCTGATAACATCATAATTACCTCGTGTCGATTATTACTTAATGCACGCCAACATGCCTTCTACGACAGTTTGTGAAGAAAGTGACATGTCAAAGAGACTTTCACACTTCCCAATACTTATACGCGTTGAATCGCCACTAAAGTAACTACTGATCATAAAATAACTCTTCAACTAATTTGGGCCCTCACACTCATAAAAGCGCATATTATTCCTATAAGTACTTTCCTTCATTCACAGTTTGAGGGTTGAACGTATTCACCCAACTCATAAGAAATTAGGAAAATGTTGTTTTAGAGAGTTAAGCATCGTGTCTCACTAAAATCCTTTCTTGACCTTTCATGCCTAAAGAGTTTATCAGTCTTGAAAGATACAAGCTCTAGAAGTGGTTCAATATCTCAAATAAGGCTGAAGATCAGAAATATGTCGGTATCAAAGAGGAACCCACTCCTTTAAAGATTTTCCGAACAACATTTTAGGATAGTTGGTCTCCTCTCCAGACACGTTTTGACCTAACAGGGACTTCAGGTAACCATAATTCATATGTTCTACTTACTGCCCAGCCCTCAAGTTAATCTTGTTGGGAACACAACAAGGGAATAATTTTCATAAACAAGTAAGGAATATCGACCTAAGAGAAAGAAATCTCATGTACTGACTAAACGGTCCACAAAAATTAAACTCACATCTTCTGTAGCGACCCCTCAGATCACTCCATAAGGTACCCCTCAAACCACCCCTGAGGTTAGTCCTTGGAAGCATACTTCAAAAAATGTTTGACTAGGGAAGGTCTTGAAATCTATCCCAAAAATTTAAGAGAAACCTTTTATTGACGAGTCAGATAATGATCAAGAAAGAAATGATATGGTCCCTGTTGAAGCTCATCAACTATCCCTGCGTTAATTTCTCATTCTGGACCTTCTGAACCAGCTCGAGAATCTTCTTCTCCTCCCATTGATATTATGACCACCTTCTCTGCCCATCAAGGAGAAGCTTCCAAGAAAGACAAAAAGAAAAAGAAAAAAAGGTCATTTAGAGTTACCTTCTAATATATGAGCTATATTAAGAAGTAACCTTAGTTCAGCTAAAGCCAAAAACTTACTTGTACTTCATAAAATAAAGTACAAATAAATTCATCAATCCGAGGAAGTGAATAGAAGAGATCGGTGGGGGATTCCTAGCAATATATTAATTCGGTTTCCTGCGGTTGGGGAAACACCACTGCCTGTTCGTGATCAAAAGTTGATTGTCTATACAAAAATCATGAACTAGGGTCTCCGCCTCCCACTTGATCCTGCTTTGGTAGAATATTTTCACCTAATTGATCTGTGTCCGACCCAAACCGCTGGTTTACCCTCATGGCGTGTGTTATGGCTTCCAGAATTGCTCAGATCAGATTTTCAATAGAGGAGCTCGTCGGACTTTCAGGTGTAGCTAAGAACTCTCACTTGTGCGTTGACTCTCTAAGTCTTGAAAGAAAATATAAAGTTGTTAAAGACTTTTTAGAATCTGATAAGAAATGGAAACAATAATTCATTTTTGTTTCCGACATGGGAGACTGGCTTTGTGCATTCTGATGAGATGCCCCATTGGTTAATTTTAAAATGAACCGGATGAGGTACTAATCTTTATATTTATTTTTATATAATTTGTTCGAACCATTCATACTAAGATATTTCCTTGGAAACAATTATGAAGGGGATCACTAAACCTTTTTCAGACCACGTTAAATGAGCAAGTGAAATCTTTGCTCGACTGAGCTATTGGGCTGGTAGCAATTGGAATTATAAGTTCCACATATGCTTTACTCTTTCAAATTTTCTTAAAAGTCATCTTTGGAGGTGTAATCCAGGTCAAGAAAAATCACTGAAGGAACTCATGGTGCCCCCCCCCTCCCGGAAAATACAATGCGTAAGAGGTTAGAATGCTTGGATAACCTAGTTTTCCTTCCCACCAGAGCTAGGGCTCCTAATAATCAGGGCGCTGAAAAATATGAAGAGGAGGAGAATAACACTGATGGTGATGTTGTTTCGGAAACTGAGGTCCGGGAAAAGAACAAAGAGTTGATTTTAACCCTGAAGTTATGGTCAAAGTAAAACCTGCTGGGAAGGATGATGCTGTAAGGCCATCATAAAGATTTTCCTACTAAAGAGAAACAAAAGAAAAAGGTTGATAGCGGAGAAGAGGATGATAAAACTATTGGTTCGTGCTTGCCTCCTATAAAAATGGTTGTGGTTGTTGACTCGGTTTCTACTGGGGAGTCGATTCCCCAAAGAATGCAAGCTGCTAACCAAGGGAATCAGGATGTACTTCCAGAGGATGGAGAGCATGTTTCCCCTGCCTCGGCCTACTTTGACATTTATGAGAATGATTTCGTGCGAACTAGCTCAACATGTTACTTCGTGTTGTTGCTCTCCTCGAAAGGAAGGCCAACCATAAATATCGCTACAAAAACGAAGTCATCAAAACAAATAGCCAAAGTGAAGAGGTTAGAGGATGAGCTTGCCCGTTAGAAGAAAACATACGCTGAGTATTTGGAAAAGATTATAACATTGGAACCCCACTGTCCAAGGAAAAAGAGAAGTTTAACGCTGAGAGGGAACGATTTATCACTAAAGATATCGAACGGAACACTCTGATCGACGATATCTTTGATTCTCGTGATCAGACCACAAAACACTTTAAGAATGTTGTTAAGAATATTGAGAATCTTTCCGCTGAGAAATAATCGTTAAGGAAAGACTCTAAGAATTATAAGAACAAATGTCTTGAGAAATACGTTGCTGACCGCGTCTCTCGTTTAGTGAAAATGGATGCCAATATCAAGTCGACTTTAGTATTAAACATGCATGAACGCTTTCCTGACTTGAAGCTAGGAAGCCTTGGGGGGGGGGGGGGGGGCGTTTTAGAAAAACATCGCCCACAAAAGTTTATTTGGAGGATGAAGAGACTACCAGTGTCTCGGATAGTTCTTCCTCTGGTTTAGGTTCCTCAAAAGTTAGTCAAGAAGGTATCCCTTTAGAGTAAGGTCGGGGTATATTACTTTCCGTATGGAACTTCAGTTTTTTGTGTAACACTTGCGAACTAATTATGCCATAGTCGTACTTATATTGAACTTATGTGTTTATGTAACACAATATGTATGGTACAAGTTCTTAATGAAAAAGTTTTTTGGTTACATATTATTCCTCACATTTTTTGTAGTTTTAAGTTTATTCTCCCGACTTTTTCATATGAAAATATTTTATACTTAACTTTTTGTTAAATAATCACATTTTCCTTCCAAACATTTTCATATGAAAACACTATATACTTAACTTTTGTAAAATACTCACATTTTCCTTCCAAAAAATTTCATATGAAAATACTATATACTTAACTTTTATAAAATACTCACATTTTCCTTTAAATTTTTCTCATGAAAATGATTCATACTCAACTTTTATAGAACTACTCATATTTCCCTTCCAAATGTCTTTTATATGAAAATATCTTATACCTAACTTTTATAAAATACTCATATTTTCCTTCAAATTTTCTCATGGAAATGCTTTACACTTTACTAGTATTAAAACATAAGTTGTTGACCAACATTTGCTGGAAGACCCTTCCGGTCCAAAACAAAAGATAAAAATTTATGGATCAACATTCGTTGGAAAGTTGTTCTAGTTCAAAAATATGAACATTATCATTTAAAATTCGTTGGGAGACCCTTCTAGTTCAAAAAGATGAACATTCTTCTTTCTTCTTTGTGCCATTCTTCTTTTTTCTTTTATCAAATCTGACTCTGTGCGCTTTCCTTTATCATTTATCTATTCAAAATATTCACTAAGCATATACAAGAGGAAGATTAATTCAGATGGAATCACTCCATCCATCTCATAAACCAATGCAAATGGTAATCTTGTGTTGCAGTCCGAGGAGTAGTTATGTATGTCCATAAAACTTCTTGTACATAATCCGGCTATTTTCCAACCTTACCTTCAAAATTCTTTTTCAAACCATCCAGAATTGTTCGATTGGTAACCTCTAATTGGTTATTCTCTTTGCGATGGAAAGGTTCCGAGAAGCATTTTTGTATCTCTTTGGAAGCACAAAAAGCTTTCATTTATTTGTTGTCAAATTGTGGCCCATTGTCCATCTTTATTTTCCTCAGAACCCCAAAGCGACAACTGATATTAGAAATGATAAATCTGATCACGTCCTTAGCTCTTGTTCCTGCTAATGGTTCAGCTTCCACCCATTTGGAGAAATAATCCACTAATTTTGATTATCGTCCGTCTTCCTCCTGATGCCATTGGTAATGGTCCGGCCAAGTCAATGCCCCATCAATCAAAAGGTAACGATTCAGATATTGATTCAAGAGGCACGTCTCATGTATGGATTATGTTAGAAAATCTTTGACAGGTGTCACATTTCAGAACTAATTCCTTGGCATCTGCAGATAGTGTAGGCCAATAATACCCTGCAAGAAGAAATCTTCATCTTATCATTTTTTACCCACAATGTGTTGATCCTTCCCTGTCGTGAAATTCTTACAATATCATTTGTGATTCATTTTCTCCTAAATATCGAAGTAAAGGCCGACTAAAAGATTTTTAATATAATACATCTACAAGGACAATATAATTATAGACATTAAACTGTATTCTTTTGGCCATCACTTTGTGAACCGGTAACACATCGTTTACCAAAAATTCTTTAATCTCACTCCTATAATATTTTGTTGTGCTTACATAATTTTGGAAAGCTTCAACAGACCCTTCGACAGACTCAGATCCCCTTATTATCTAAGGATTTTCTTGTGTTATAATCCAGGGATATTCCTCTGAATATGAAGCATTTGCCAAAGAACCAACTACAAAATTTCCATCCCTATAAACATGTTCGTATCTCATGCTTTCAATAGCCAATGTTAAGGCCTTCAGAGCCCTCGAATACTTCACTAAATTATCTTTTCTTGCCTCAGATTGACTAGATGCATGGTTTATGAGGAGTTGTGAGTCATTTACAACCTTACTTTTTTTGCCCCACAGATTTTAGTAAGTCTTAACCCTACTAAAGAAGATTCGACTCGGCCTCATTATTTAATGCCTTAAACCCAAAACGGATAGCTTGATACATGAAAATTCCTTTATAGGAAACTAACTGTACTTTCGCTCCACTTCCTAACAAGCTGGAACCCCATCTGTTCAGACTGTTCATTCTGCTGCAAAGTTTTTTCATCGACCTAGCGGTCCTGGACTTAAAATTGATATCGAAATTTCCCAATTCAAATGACCATGTATTCATTCTACATGATGGAATGGACAATATTTTTAACATATTTTTCAATGGAAAAGATCTTTGTACAATGATGGAATGGGCCTGACATAAAGTCTCATTTTTCGCGCAACGGTTACTAATGCAATGGATAATCTCTCTAAAGTTAAGTATCGTTTCTCAGCATCCAGAATACTTTTAGTGATGTTATACACCGGTCTTGGAGAGTTATCTTCCTCTTAAAATAACACTTACATCATAATTTGACACCACCAAATAAACATATAGCTTCTCCCCCGAATTTGGTTTTGTCAAAAAATTGGCAAAGAAAAATACTTTTTGATTCGATGAAAAGCCTCCGAAAAGATGCAGTCAAAATAAATTTGTCTTCTCAACACTTTGAAAAAAGGGCACACTTGTCCGACGATCGTAATATGAATCTGTTCAAAGTTGTCAACCTTCCTATTAGAACTTGCACCTCTTTGATCGTTTAAGGTGGTGCCATAGTGCTCATAACATTTTGTTGTATCGGATCAGCCTTTATCCCACGCTCACTGATTATATACCCTAGGAATTTTCTGGATCTTACTCTCAAGGTACATTTTTCTAGATTCAATTTCAAATTTATCTTAGCCAGTTTAGTGCAGGTTTCTTCTAGGTCTGCTAGATGGTTCTTATCTCTTGTACTCTTAACTAATATGCCATCGATATATACTTCAATGTTTATCCCAATATGAGCCTCAAAATATTTGTTAACCGAGCGCTGATAAGTTTCTCCAGCATTCTTCAACCCAAACAGCAATACTTTATAGCAATGTAAACCTCTTCCAATGATGAAAGTGGTGTTCTCCTGATCTTTTGGGTCCATTCGTATTTGATTATATCTGATGTAAGCATCCATAAAAAAAAGTAGCCGATTTCTGGAGGTCGAATCCACTAATTGATCTATTCGTGGCACTGGAAAAAGATCTTTAGGACAAGCTCGATTTAGATTAGTGAAATCCACACACATTCTCCATTTCCCTTGTTCCTCTATACTAGAACCGGATTAGAAGTCCATAAAAGATATTGTGACTCGTGTATTTGACCAATTTTAGTCAACTGATCTATATATGCCATAATAGCTTCAATTGCTTCTTGACAAAAAAATCTCATCTTCTGAATTATCGGACGAACATTATTTCCTATTTCCAATCTATGACAAATGATATCTGCATGGACCCCTATGACATCTTTTGTACATCACGCAAACAAATATAATTTTGTTGATTTTTTTTTTTTTTTTTTTTTTCCTCTAAAGATAGCTTCGTGCCAATTTTGAGACTTTTATCCTGAGAGAAAATATTGTCCTCGAACTCTTCGTTTGGTATCATAAACCTGAGGGCTTCCCTCGGATCATCTACGAGATCGGATTTCGACGGAAATCCCACTGATTGTTATTCTTGCTTTGACTCGATTCCTTTGATTTGGTTAGGGGCCAAATCCGTTCGATAACATTCTCTTGTCATGTTTTGACTGCTTCTACCAATTCCCATATTATTCCCCACAACATACTTCAAACATTGATGAACATTTGATGGCACAACATGCATCTTAGATAACCAAGACATTCAAAATATTGCATTGTAATATGTTGAGGCATTTACCATAATGAATAAGACTGTAACTACCTTCTTGAACGGTCCCCGTCCCAGTCGACTCTTCCATCAAACTCTCATACTACCTCAGCTGTTACTCCAGTCAACCGTACAATTGTCCGATCCGACCGTAGGATTGTTAGTGGATTTTTTATTTGACTATAAGTAGTCAAAAACATAATGTTTGCTGAGCTGTCAGTATAAATTATAATTTTTCGTATTTAATCCTCACGATTACCACTGCATCCTTATGTGGACCCGCTGCATCTCTCATATCATCATCTTCAAAACATAGTATTGAAGATGAATTTCTGTATAAATATGGTGAAGCACATGCCTCCAATTGAGTGGCTAAACTGAAGATATGCCTCGTTCGAGAATAATTTGATGTTCTTGTAATGGTATCTCCTCTAAAAATTGTTAGTGACTCAAAAAGAGCACATAAATCACTAACATTTCCTCTCACAATCGGCTCTTCCATCATATTTACGTTGTTTCTGCCCAGTTTTGGATCTAAATACTCAATAAAGATGTCAAACGTGTCAATAGATTCTTCATCAATTGGTTGTGATATCATTAAAACATATTCCTACTTTAGAACAACTTCTTGTTTCGGAACAATCAAAGAATTCTTCTTCACAAATGCAACTAGTTTTCCATTTTCAGTCAAGACCTGTAATTCTTTCTTCAATGCCACACAATCTCTCGTACCGTGTCCAATATCCTCATTATATATACAATATTTATATTTTCCCTTGGAGTCTGCATCGGGAAAGGTTTAAGAAAATGCACATGTGGTCGTGATTTCTCAAAAATTGTTGCTATATGCTCATTCGATTCAGCGAAGTGTATTGTCCAGATCTATTTGTTCGATATGAGTCGGATATATTGTTGATTATTGACAATCGGTGAATACTCTTTCATTTTCTGCGGTACATGAATCACAGTCTGTACTGCTGCTCGGTTTCGGATAATATTGGCTGGTTGAGAATTAGTCTGAGGTGCCACTAGTGTCACTGACGCTTGAAGGAACTGATTTTGTTCTATCTGTGCCCAAGAACTTTTCTCCAACACTTGCGTTTCTTCCACCAAGATTAATTTCTCTACTTGATCCAATAGAGCCCCAAATTTCATAACTTGTTTTTCAGCGATATTGTCTTTCAGAATTCCCGGAAGCAATCCCATCCGAAAAGTTGCTAATGCAACTTTATCTTTACAATTTTCCATGTCGGTTTTTGTCTTGATAAAACAATTTGTGTATTCATTGAGACTTTCCCCTACTTTTTCCCTATAATAAATACAATATTGGCGCGAAACTTCTTGCTTTCCACAAAATAATGCCAAAAAATTCTCCAAAACATATAAAAAAATATTAATACAATTCTCGGGCAAACGGTTGTACCATTTTGAGGCAGCATTCTTGAAGATTTAAGAGAAAGGTCCGCACAAAATTTTGTCATCATCATCATCATAGTTGATTATAAAATTCTTGAATTGTTCAATATGTTTATCTGGATCTTGTGTCCCATCGAACTTTTCAAACTTCAGGATATCAAACCATTTAGGCAGATGCCCAGAGCGTATTTACGGCGAAATAGGAGATTACCTTCAATTATGACATGTTTAATATGCACTTCCCCCATGACCCTTCTTCATCGTTGCATATAACCTTTCCTCGGAGGGATAAGTAACCTGATTGCTCACACGATATTCGAGGTTATAAATTTCAGAAGGAATTTGCATATGCAGATTTGCTTGTTCCTTTGTATTAACATTCACAACTTTTTATTTCTCCTCAGACCCAAGTCCTTTTTTCTTGTGCTCAATTTTTTCCTTCCTCGAACTTTTACCACAATGAGATGTTCGATGATCATCTTTTTGTCTACCCAAATCCTTTTTCTTATAATTCTGTAAGTGTCGATTGTTTCTTTCCGAAGAAAGGATTCATCCGAATTATAAAATGAGTAATCAATATGATCAGATGATTCAAAATGATGCTTGGATTTCATTCTTCTCTGTCAAGATTAACGATTCCTCCTTTGTTACATTTCTTTTATCTAAGTACCTTCTTCTATACGATATCTTTCAGTTGTTGGCTCCCTTTGGATTTCAGATTTGAGCTTCTACGAACTTAGTTTTGTTTTCTTTTTAGAATTTAGTCGTTCTATATCCTCCAAAATTTCTTTTCTTCGAGCTACTAATATATATATTCTTCTAGCAACTCTTCAGATAATCGGTTATCTTTGTTTCTTTCATTTACTTTAACCATTTTCTCTTTAACAAACAGATCTCGGGATAAACCTCCGATCATATCATTCCTTGTACAAGATCCTACTCCTCCAAACATTTCAATTTCCCTTACTCTCATAACGTTGAAATACAAGATTTATGGTTTTAGAAAGACAATTCTAGGTACCAATCGCCTTCTCAAAAACAGCACCACTGATGAAATCAGATATTTCTTAGTAATTTATCCTGTTAAAATGATGTTCGGGTGAGAGTATCTGTCACAGAAATTTTCGTGCGATGATATTTCTATCAAAAGAGATTGAAAGAGTATTAAGAGAAAGATACAAAATGAATAAATGAAAAAATAATTGTCTAATCATTGTTCTTTTCCCCAAAAGGGGAATGTCCTTTATATAGTACATGGGGTAGAATTTGAAATTACATATTTACTCTCTCTGAAGTGGATATTCAAACCGAGAGTTTCCTCTCTTTTTGTTTGAGTATCTCATTTGAGTCATTTGAATATATTTTGATCTTAGATCTCTTTACTTCGAGGGACTGTTTTGTCATCAAAACTACATCAGCTTTAGTTAATTTTCAAGGAGGGATCTATGGTGTTGGTCGAGGAACCCTGTGGGGAGTATAGATGAAGTGGCATGGATATTAAAAGACGAACCTTTGGAGTGCTTATTCCCTTTATAATGCTTACTCTCTTTATGATGACGTTTTATTTTTTAGGAGGAGCCTTTCAAATGCTTGTCTTTTCTCATATTTTTGAATTTTCTCTTTCCAAGTACTAAACAAGTATGACTGGAGGCTGAGATGAGATATTTGAGTAGGTAATTACTGTAGAATTTTCAGTTGGAGGCCAAGCACCGTAATATGTGATAACGGGTGGTTGGGGCTCAAGGTCGATGTATAATCTGGCGGCTCGTTTTTCGTCGGCTTTTTGGCTAATCGTTAACCAATCAAGATAAGGAAGTTTTTTTGGTATAAATAGCCTTTCTCTCTCTAGAACTATTTTTTATAAGTTTATCTCTCTAAAAAACTTTGGTATGAGATCAACAAGCAGCTGGAGAATTTATAATGATTATAAAGACTTTAGCATGTGTCGAAGCCCAGGGTTGTAAAGAGGTTTTTTCCTAGAGGGAAAATGTCCAAAAGTATGGGCAATAAGTACCTAGGGAAGAGTCGCGTCGCTCCTATGCTGATTTGTGTCAGGAAAAAAGACACGCGAAAAGCACTACAATCGACAGTTGACAGAAAAGAGAGCGTTTCATTAGTGGTGTCAGAAATCATAAGGTCATTAATAAAGAAAAGTTTGGGGAAAATGGTTGATATGAACATTCATTGAAGTCCGGTGGAATCTTCTTAATCTGATTTTCTACATGGGTTGAACAAACTTCGAGGAAGATCTATTTGCTCAAGGGGTAGATTCTGAGAAAAAATCCATGGAAGATTCTTTTGCTCACAAAACGGCTGACAAAATTCGAGGAGATGTTCTCCTACGTTCCGATGAAGGATTTTTCACCTGACATTGACAGTTAAAACGTCAAGAAGTCTGACGAGGATAAGATTGGTGATATAGTCGTTCTTGTTCGAACATTTTCACAAGGACTTGGGGGGCTACTGATGAGGGAAGAATCAAGCTACTAGAAGATTTTGGTGAATTGAGAGTGTAATTTGACATAAAGAAAGGCTTTTAGGAGCATTTGATAACCATGTAATATTAGAGGACTAATTTATAACAAACAATAAACTTGAGGAAGGGACCACAATTAGTAATTTGTCTAGGTATATGAGACCCTATAAATGTATTATAAAAGCATACCACCTCTTTTGAGGAAAGAGGATTGATTGATAATTACTTGTGACTTTCTCTCTCTAAAATGTGGAGCTTCTTTATCTAGAATACTCGTATAAGAACTGATATAACGAATTTAGGCTTCCAAATATTATTTTACTCACAAATCTCCTCCAAAGATTTCTGGAACTATCAATTACGATTTGAATTTTGAAATAACTTTTTAAGTTCTTCATGAAATCCATAGACTAAACTCTAGACACATAGTGAAAACTAGCAAGATGAAGTACGATCAAGATACAACGGAATAGGCTTAAATCAGGTAACAATTTATCGACTATCCTATTTTCTTTCATTTAGTCCATCAACTTTAAAATCACTGGTCTAGGTCCCTGGACTTTACAAAATCTATAAATTTAATCCTTAGCGCGTGGTCTCTTCATAGATGCAGCAACGTGTCACCAAATTCAATTTGGAAAGCACAAATACTCATTTCAATTTAATTCTATTTTTACCTTTCAAATTAAAAAAATTTAAAAAATATTTTTACATTTTTTTAGTTTTTTATTCTTTTAAAAACAGAGGATTGCAAATTTGCAATACTTTATTTTTTTTTTCTTTTCATTTATTTTCTTTTCGTATCTCACCCATCCTTTTCGAAGAAGGCACAAACTTGGTGAAACAAAATTGATTTCACTTCTACTCATTACGATTTTTTATTTTGGTGCTCTATGTTAGAGTTGTATCTTCTACGTGCGAAATTCAAATCATAAGTCCAAATAGAAGTAGTTATTCACCTAATAAAAAATAAAGAGCAAAAGATAATGTTAATATTTCCATCTGGAATTATTGTTGTCAAATTTGACTTTGACGTTGCGCAGACATATTGAACCACTCATAACCACCAAACTGTTTTCTCCATTGGCGTCACAAAGATCACATGCTTGAGGGTTGAGGGTATGATTAATGTTTTTCAAGGTATTAAAAAGGAGATACGCTAAGAATTTACATTTGTTCTATAATTCTTTTATTTTTTTCGGTTGCCTACTATCTACTTAGTTGTATATTGTTTTTTTTGTGGGAATCTGCAGCCGCTACTCAATGAGTGCGCACAAGATAAACTTTCAGTCTGACGCAATAGCCTGCAAACCAATGTCATAGGGTAAACCACACAAGGTGACAGCCTCAGCCAAGAAAGTGTTTGTAGAGGGACTCAAACGCATGACTTTTGGTCACAAACATGCCTTACTCCACCAACTCGGTTGCCTCCTTGTTTGTAGCAATAACTGTCACATAATATTAGACGCATTAATGCTCTTTCAATGATTTATCGTAATATATATCATTTATAAATGTTAACATATGACTATCAATTACAATAGAAGGATGATACCCTTATGTAAAGATATAAATTTTTATATTCTGTGGTAATTGTTCTCAGCTTTTTTTTCTTACTCGATAATTTATCTATTATATCACTTGAAAAAGAAGAAGAAAATGGTTAAATTTCTAGTTATACAGAATCTTGGGATGTTATCGAGTTCTCTTGAAATGCAAGTATCGATCTGGATTATATATGTTATGAATCACCATGTAATATATCACAAATGGCTCAAACACATAATAAAATAAAGAACATGAAAGAAAATAACACATAATTTTAACGTGGGTTGACAAATATCTACGTTCATAGATGCCGTCAGAGAAAAAAGTTTCATTATGATTGAAAAAGGGTTACAAATTTTCAAACATCTTTTCGTGTAATCCTAGTCATTTATATATAGATAATAAATACACTAAAATCATAATGGGCCTAATGGGATCATATACACGCGATTATATACAATAACACAACGTGCACTGCCAACGACATAATATTGTACCAACACACAGTGTATATTGTCAACATTATTCATTGTCAATATTATACATTATCAACATTATTCAACTCATCCTCAACAAATATTTCCCTTGAGGTGAATATCATTTCTTTGTTATCAATAAAGAAACTTATCTTCTTCTGACTCACCAAATGACCCTAAGGCATTCACTTGATATTGCAAACACCAATCCAGTTTAGGTACTCCTAAACTTTCAAACTGATATTACATTGGTCATTATATCTACTGGATTATTGTGCGTTGACACTTTATTCAAATCAACAATTCTCTTTGATATTATATGATAAATAAAATGATACATGCCATCTGTGTGTTTTTATGCTCGTGGAACATCTGGTTTCATGTAAGGTGTTTGACGTTTTAACTAGCACAAAACACTTTTGTAATAGTCTTATCCAAACCCAAATTTATCACCAGACCTTGCAACTATATTGCCTTCTTAAAATTTTCTATGACCTTATGTACTCTTCTTTTGTTGTAGAAAAAGCTACATTAGCTTACAACTATGCTTTTCAACTGATCGCACTCCCATTTAAAGTAAACATATATCTTGTAAAAGATCTCTTTTTATCTATATCACCTGCGAAATCAGAATAAATGAAACCAACCACTGATCATACCATATCCTTCACCGATGCATCAACATTGGTATTATTTAAAATCAAGTCAACATTCTCAGTATTCTTAAAATACCCAAAGTATTTGTTTCACTTCCTGCTAGTGTTTTTTCTGAGGGCATCTCATATACTTGCTGACTATGCTAACCGCATGTGAAATATTAGGATGTGTGCATACCATAATATACATGATACTACAACTACACTTGAATATATAACCTTTAAAATTTGTTCCAACTCAGCATCGTCCTTAGTTAATCCTACTGCAGACAACTTGAAATGAGTAGAAATCAGGATGCTAACTGCGTTAGCATCAACGATGTTGAATCGTTGTAACACTTTATTAATGTAGTTTGGTTGAGACAAATGTAATGATCCTAAACTTTTGTTCCTGATAATCTACATACCAAGAATATTTGTTGCCTTACCCCGATCGCTTATCTCAAACTCGACACTAAGTTGATTCTTTATCAACAAGTATATAATCCGCAAACAATAAAAAATAAACATAAGAATCATCTTATATTTTCTGATGATACACACAACTATCATATGGATTATTTGTGAACCTTTTAACACCACGAATGTATCAAAATGTTTGTATCACTTCCTAGGTAGTTGTTTCAAACATATATTGAATTTTTCAGCAAACAAACCTTGTCCTCATATTAGGTTTGATAAATTCCTTTGGTTATCTCATGTAGAATTGTTCCTCTAATTCACCATGTAGAAACGCAATCTTCATCTCCAACTTCTCAAGTTTTAAATCTTGAAAAACTACCATGGTTAACAAAACTCAAATCAAACTATGTTTCACCACTTGAGAAAACACTTCATTGAATTCGGTTCATCGCTTTGACTCTTAGCAACCCGTCTTGCTTTGAATTAAGGTTCCTCAACCCATGTATTACTTTTATTTTTCTTGAATACCCATTTTCACCCTACTATATTTTGTCCTTTAGGAAATACAATAACCTTTCATGTCTGATTCCTATGAAGAGATTTAATCTCTTCCCATATACCATCAATCCACCGATCTGCTTCTGATTGTTGTGACTTCCCTATAGATTTCCTATAGCTACTAGGTTTATGCATATTAACTTCTTCCATAACTGAGCATATGATACTAGATTCGCATACATTCTATCTTATTTCTCTGCCCAATGTTATGATATAAAGCTGTTGTTTTGGTTCAGGTGAAAATCATCGTCACTATCATCCGATGTTTATGTTTTACCTCATGATTTTGAATCCACCTCATAATCATTCGAATTATTAGACCTACTAGGATTTTTTTACTTCAAGCTCAACCTGTTTACTCACAACCAATCTTGATTTGACCATTTCCTCTATTTACTTCTGACTGTCTAGCAAAGTAGTCATGTCATTACTGATGAGAAAACCTGAAGACTTTGGACAGGTACACTATAACATATATATCTTCACTTCAGTAGCATATCCTAGAAATATACACATCTCTCCCATCAAGACAAGTTTACCATCTCTCATATGAGCATACACATGACAACTAAAGACCCTCAATTATTTCTAATTAGCTGAAGATCAAGACCAAATTTCAAAAAAAATTATATAATTAATAGTTGTGTATGGAAATCATTTTATTAAATAACACGATGTATTGATAGCTTCAGCTTAAAAACATTTCTCATGCCGGAATGAAAGATTATTATTCGTGTCTTGTCACAAAGCATTATATTCATTATTTATGTGATCCCATTATGTTTTTGTGTTCTTAAACAAGTGCAATGATGCATTATTCACTCAGCTTCGCAGAACTCGTTGAACTCAACAAACCACTTATACATATTGCTTCATCTTTTATGTTCCAACCTCTGATGTAAAAGAGAACTCATCTTGAAGGTGGTCATATTCTTTGTTTTAGAGCTGGTTCACCCTTTCTTCGATGTTGTTGCATTGTTCTTCGAGGTGGTTGCAATTCTCTTTGAGGGGTTGACATCTTCTTGTAGGGTGTTGGAGTCTTCTTTTGTTGTTAGATGAATTTACCTAGGGTGTAACCAACATTAAAATCATCTATGAACCTCCCCCCTCCCCCTCTTTAATTGAGATATTTTGGATTGGTGTTTGGTGGCTGGTTGTGGGTCGGTGTGTTCGGGTTGGGGTGGTTGGTGGATGTTTAAGGTTTGAAGGCCTTCTTCTTGTTTTTGTTCTTACAGATTTAGTCTTCTTCTTAGGATTTTGATCTGGTACAGGTTATGGGTTCCCAACGGGTTCATCTCTCAGATCATATCAACTAGCTTCATCCCCATCAAATACTCTCATTTCAGTTATTTCCAGTGTTAATTCACCCTCTAAAACCTATGAAAATGATAAAAAAAACTCAATAAAACATTTGTGACTAGTTCAAGTTCACATGGAGGATTAATACAACTGAATATGCAACTTTACTGTAAAATACACATCATGCGATTCTAGTACTACTAACCATGCGATTATGGTGCAACTAACCATGTGATTGCTACTGACCATGTGATTCTAGTGCTATTGACTATGCGATTATGGTGTTACTGACCACGCAATTCTAGTTCTACTGACCATGCAAATCTATTGCAAAAAAACACCATGCGATTTTAGTGCTACTGACCATCCGATTCTACTACAAGAAACACCATGCAAGAATGGTGTGATTGACCATGCGATTCTGGTGCAACGGAATGTGCTATTTTATTTCAACTAACCATGCATTTATACTACAAATATAACGTTTGAGACTAAAATATATTATACTTTATCATCTCTGAGCTATTCTATCTTTTTAATTATATCCAAGGTTGATGATTTTGACTTAAATCCCTACCATTTGTAGGATCTTGAGATCATGTTGGCCCTTGTTTTTGCTTGCGCAGCGGTTGTGTGCTCCATGATGAATGACTGTATCAAATACATTATCAACACTATTACATCTATTTTTACTTGTTTAGTTATGTAGCAATATGTTTACCATTAAAAGTGAAACACGTCCGATAACTCTATTAAGTTTGTCGGAGACACAAGTTCAAATTAAACCAAGTAGTTTCTCATTTATTGCTCTAGAACAATCATAGTTGTTTATTTTTTAAAGGTCTTTGATATAAAAGACCGTTTTTTTATCCAATATATCTCTTGATACTGAATAGAACAGGGTAAAGCATAGAAATATGATCAATAAAATAACTACATCATTCACATCATGATCCCCCTTGGACTAATGTCTTTATTTATTGTTTCCAATAAAACACAATACGATTAAACATGTGGTCATTTTGATCAAAATACACATCAGACTGGATCAAATAAATAATGTGATTATGTTGAAAAAACCACATGTCAGTATTTATCAAACATACCATACAATTCCGGTGCAATAAAACATGTGATCCTAGTGAAAACACTACATGCAAATCCAGGGAAGATTAACCCTGCGATCTTGTTGCATGTAAACATGCGATCATGGTGAAAAAACTACATGCACGTCTAAATCAAATAGATCACGTGATCCCGGTGTAATAAAACATACAAGCCTGATGAAAAAAGTACATTGAAGTCTAGTGCAGATTAGTCATGTGATCCTTGTGAAAAAACTACATGCAAGTCTAGACCAAACCAATGCTATCAATGATAAAAACATACCTTTATCAAATTGTTTTATATTGGTTTCGATTTATATTTGCCAACTTTTCTTGAATTTTTGTTTAGATATTATGTTTTCATGATCCTGGACTCTATTTCTTAACCCTCGGTGTAGCGAAGTTTGAATCCTCCAAGTGAGTTTAAAAGCATTTCCTCGTCACTATATTTCAACCCAAAAATAGTCTTTATATCATTGGTCGTTAGTTTTACAAGTTTCGACCTAAATCTGAAAGTATTTTCTTCTACCAAGGATGTCTTTATGATCTCGGTTATAATCTGATAATGATTTTTCATCAAGAGACTCTCATTGCGGAAATCATAAGAAGCCTTCAATATTATATAGAAAGACGTTTCATTCGCAGCTTTTATGTGTTAATTGGTAATAATTTGACTACTCTCTTTCATCAAATTCAGTATACTAACTAAACCCAATCTGTCAAAGCATGCTTTAAAAGACATTTTACCCTACAAAAATACCATGAAAGACGGGTTAATAAAACAAGTTAGAATACAGACCTAGATAGCATAACCTTACGAGACCAGACATAATGGATGTATATAACATGCGAGAAGTTTGTAAAATAAACATGTTATGCACAAGCACACGTGCAACTATATGATCCATGTGTAAATTGAAACATAACATGCAAACCAATGTGTGGCATGTGTAGGACAAATAATAAAGATGCAAAACATGTTTCGTTTTCACCTTCCCGTTAAAATAAATCCAAAATGGAGTCTCAAAACATCAAACAATGGGAAACCAAAAAATACATTGGAAACTAATTACTAAAATATAACACATTATATGCACATAATGTGACCTTCCTATACTCTCAATCCCTATGTTCACGCAAATTTACAGTACGAAGATGAGTTTTGATCAACGATACCATGTGTTTACCCTGAGTTTAACTAAAAACATATTTTATGATAGTTTAAGACTTCCAGACTGAGTTAACTAAACCTAACCATCCAAATACATAAAAACAAAGAACTGGTACTTGGTATTTACCTGTAATTTCAGATTTTACAGTACCGTTCTTTGAATAGAGGCCCAATGGAGGACGTACTAAGTTACTATAGTACAAACCCATAATGTAGTTAAAAATTAGTCTTCCCAAACGAAGAATCGCACCTCAAATCGGAGTTCGTCGACGTATTTTGTGTGTGTTTTTTTCTTTATGGGTATCCTAAGTTTAAGGTTTAAGAGGGAAATATGGATAGAGAACTGGCAACGTCTTAGTTCCAAAAATAAAATAAAAACATTTGTGAGCTTAAACACCCTATTTATACTAATAATTTTTAGTATCTCAATACGTACTCCTAATATCGCGATACATATAAAAAATTTAACCATCGGCGATATGTTTAATATTTTTTATCCTTAGGATCATTTATCGGATGATAATTATCAATATCTTACGACAAAATACATATCCACGATACTGTATTATCATTCCAATAAATTGATTCATTAGAGAATAAATGCATACTTTTTTTGTTTTTTTCAAATCTGAACATAAATGTTTTGCTGAACTTTTTAAAATAGTAATATATATATAATATAAACCATCTCCATTCAATAACTTTTATTAATGTGTATCTTTATTATTAAAAGACCGTTTGAAGTTAAACTTTAAAATTGTACCGTATACTAATTTTAAACTTATATAAATATATAATTTTATTTTTAAACTAAACTAAAGTATAATATGTATATAACACATTTGATTAAAAGTCAAATCGTAGATGAGATTTAGATTGTACCGATATATTCTCTCGCTTATATAATATGTATATAACAGAGATTGTTTTTTTTATTTTTACCCATTAATGGAAGCTTGAATTGGGTTTATCTACTTTATGGAAGAAAGTGAGATCATATCTACAATTAAATCAAGACAACTAACAAGATCTTTGCTTGGGAATTTGGCTTTTTTTATCTAGACTTTCCTTTGCTCAGGAAATATTCTAAAAATCAGAGATAATCCAAAATTACAGAGAATGTAACTCATCCTTCTACAACGGTTGGTGATAACGCCATCATTAGAAACAATCGTGCGTTTGAAGACTCGATCAATGATAATCCCAAACCCAGGAACTCTCCTTCATATGTTGAAACTCTTAAACCAAAAATACAAGCTTTTCATCACTCAAACATAACTGTATCCCATAACAATGATCACTTTGTTATCAAATTTGACGCTAAAGATAAAGACACCTTGATAAAACTCTTCAAATTTACGCTAATAGGAAAATTCACCACGGGCAAACCTTCTTTGAAAACCATCAGAAACTTTCTCAGGAAATTCAAGTTTTTTCGGCATTTTAACCTTTCTATATAGAACTATAAGCATGTTTTCATCGAGTTTAACAGCTAGGAAAACTTCAAGAAACTATGGCAAATGAATATTTGGGTTGTTGGCAACAAAACCACAAAGTTTTTAAGATAGACTTCTCAATTCAATCTAAATCAAGAATGTTCTTTTACACCTCCTGGGGTCATCCTGCCAAATCTCCTATAATTTATGTTTAATGAGGAAACTATAGGAGAAATAGCTAAAGCTATAGACATATCTAAGCCTATTATACAGAAATTCTTGATAAAGTTTGGAGAATAAGACAGCTTATGGATCAAGATTATCTACGAAGACCTTAGTAATTATTGTAGCATATGTTCTCACATTGGTCATTCTAATTTAGACTGGAAAAAAGCTACACTTTTCAAAATAATGTTATGAAGAATCTCTCTGCTCTTAAGCCAAAAGCTGTGAATGAATCTAACCCAAAATTGAAATCAATTATAGTCAACAATGAAGATAATTCTGATAAAAATGAAGACTATAGTGATAACATTGGCATCTCTGTTGAAGATAGTGAAAAGTATGACGTTGGAAATGCTCTAGCAATCTATAAAAAGCAAGAAGCTGATTCAATAATCATTACCTCAAGCTCATTTTCGCCTCTTAAAGAATCTGAAGTTTTGAGGCTTTACGTGTGATTGACAGAAAATCCTTATTTGACATCCATTTGCCTTCTGGAAGTAGAGTTAAGAAAGAATGAAGAAAATAAAACAAAAAAATCAAAAGATGAAATTCAATTGGGCCAGCCTCTTTAAAACTGATCAAGCTTAAAAGACCCACCAAATCTTCTTCTTCCATAAAATTACTGTAACTATTCTCAACTGGAACGTAAGAGGGATTGGTAACAAAAACACCATGAAAAGGCTGAAATCGTTAATCAAATCTATCAAACCTAGCTTTGTGGCTATTCAGGACCCTATGATTCAATCTTCTAATCTTCAATAGATATCTCATAATCTGAACTACATTGGGATTACTAGCAACATCAACAACAAAATTTGGGTTATGTAGCATTTTAATTTCAAGGTAGATATTCGTCTAAATGATTAGCAGATTCTTCATCTTAACATCCACCATACTACCTATGACAAGGCTTTCAGAGTATCTGTGATCTATGCTATGTAGAAGAGACCATAAAATGGTTCTTTGGAATATACTTAGGGTTTTTGAAGATCTTTTAAAAGAGTGGATCATATTTAGGGATTTCAACGCAACTACAAATATTAATGAGCAACTATCCTATAATTCTATAAAGATGAGAAGTATTGAAGAATTCAGTAATGTGATAATGGACTGTAATTTGCATGATGTTGGGTTCAATGGTTCAAGATTTACCTGGTTTAATGGGAGAAAATAGAAAAGGCTTGATAGGGTTCTGTTTAACTCTCCGTGGATGAACTATTTTGATGTTACTGCTGTAAACCATCTTTCCAGAAACTGCTCGGATCACTCCCCAATCTCTATATCTATTCATCTAATCTTGAAAAGACCAAATCCTCTTTCAAATTCTTAAACATGTGGATACTGCATCCTGAGTTTATGGAGTTTGTTGAAAAATGTTGGGCTGGAGATACTGTTGGGAATCCTCTGCAAAGTTACTGGTTCAAACAAAAAGACTTAAATAAGACTTGATAGATTGGAACAAGAAGGTCTTTGGGAATGTATTTGATGCAATAAATAATGTTAAGGATGATATTAGTTTAAGAGAGATGAATTATCAAGACTCACAGTCTCCTGGTGATAAAGCTCTTCTAGAGGAAGCTAAAATTTCTCATCTTTCTTTACTAGACAGAGAGGAATCTTACTGGAGACAAAAGTCCCACACTCTATGGCTGAAAGGTAGTGATATAAATACGGTTACTTATCAAAACAAATTCAAAAAGAGATCTAAGAAGAATAGAATTAATATAATAAAGGATGAGGATAAATGGCTTGATACTGAGGAGGAAATCAGTACCTTTGTTGTAAACTTCTTTAAGTCTCTATTGACTGACAATAAGAATGTTAATGATATCAATCTTTAAAGTGATCTAATTCCTAACCTTGTCACAGATGAATATAACTCAAATATGCTTTCTATTCCTGATAAAGATGAAATTCAGAGCATCATTAACTCTCTTAGTTATGTCTCTACAACACGGCCTGATAGTTTTAATAAAGAATTCTATAAAGCCTGTTGGCCCATCATCTTCAAAGTATGTGATGCAATCCAGTGCTTCTTCAAAGGATACCCTCTTCCACTAGGTGTTCAAGCACTGTTATCTATTTAATTCCTAAAACGGATCACCCCAACACTTGGCAGGAGTTCAGACCTATCAGCCTCACTACAATATTAAGCAGAATTATTGCTAAAACAATCAACAAAAGACTTGCAAACATCCTACCCAAACTAATCTCAGCAGAGCAATAAGCTTTTGTGAAAGGAAAAAATATACACGAGACCATAATGATATCTTGGGAACTCAGTCATGATCTCAATTCAAACATAAAGGGGAATAATGTGATTCTCAAGACTGACATTACCAAAGCATTTGACAGACTCAATCTCAGGTTCCTTTTTCAAATTTTATCTTTGTTTGGATTTAACACTAATGTTATGTCTTTGATGAACAAGTTCATATCAAATGTTCATTCTTCAATCATCATCAACGGAGAATTGAAAAAGTATTTCAACAACACTCAAGGCCTGAGACAAATGGACTCTCTCTCCCCTAATCTATTTATCTTGGCTGAGGAAAACTTAATCAGAGGTATTAAAAATCTTTCTATTGATAATCCTACCTCAAAATACAAAGGCATATGAAATTTACACATTGATTGTCTTGCTTTTGCGGATGATTTCATGGTTTTTAGCAATGGTTCAGTCTCTGCTATTAATAAAAAAACAATTCATTAACCACTATCAAAGAATCTCAGGGCAATTTATCAACAATAGAAAGTCCAAGATTATTGTTCCCTCTAACATGAAAATGCAGAGAGTTCATTAAGTGGAGAAAATTCTGGGATTTAAGCATGATAAGAGAATAATGTTGGATCTTGGACCTGATGTGACTAAGGCTCACTATTCTAGAGAGAGAAAGTAGAAAGAAAATATTATATTCAATTGTCCCACCTACCAAGAATAATGGGTTCCCCTTTATAGTGGGGAAGGGTGGACCAATTTATGTTTTTGGTGGTATTGTTTTATTTCTCTTTTAGTCCTTTACAAAATACTTTGTTTACAAATTACGCTCTAATAAATAATAAAGACAATAATAAGCATATTCATCTCCTTCTATTTACAATTGACTCATTTTCTATTAAGATCGGCGAATTGTTCCCTTATCAGTAGCACACAAACTTACCTTTCAAATATCTGGGCTCAACCATCTGCTCTGCAACCAGAATTGATAACTTTGAAGACATAATCTCAAAGATAAGGAATAGAATCTCTGACTGGGACAAAGCTTCGCTCTCTTTCGCTGGTAGATTGACTCTTATTCAAACCATTCTCTCTGCATATCCCATCTATTTGGTTCAGCACACGACTCTGTCTATCACTGTAATCAGGAAGATAGAAAGAATTTTTAACAAGTTCTTATGGGGGAATAAAGATAATTACAACACTATCACCTGGCCAAAATGGAAAAATCTTTGTAAATCTCATAAGGAGGGAGATCTGAATCTAAGGAAACATGAAGAATTACAGACAATCTCCTCCCTGAAACTTTGGTTCACATTTAGAGCTCAAAACTCTTTATGAACCAAGCTCATTTCATCCATTTACTGCTACAACACTCATCCTATCCTACCTCAATCCCTCTAAAGACTTCTAAGGTCTGGTCCAGAATTTGGAAGATCAGAGACACAGCTGAAAAGTAAATTTATTGGAATACTGGATGTGGGAATATAGATTTTTGGTTAGATCGTTGGTGTTCCAAAAATCCCTTCATCCACTTCAATGCCACTGACGATAGAAGTTGGCTTTAGAATGTTCATAGAGTTAAAGTAATGAGCTACTGGACTGAAGGGGACTGGAACATTGACAGACTAAAATACAATGTTACTTCGATTGAAATTGACAAGATAAAGATAATCACTTTGAATGATAATCCTGACACAATCCATTGATCTCTTACTATTAATAGAAAATTTAACACTAAAGAAACTTGGAAAGTTGTTAAAAAGAAAAAAAACTAATCCAACCTTTTCGTAAAGACATAGAACAATATCACTCTGAGAAAGTGCTCGTTCATGCTTTGGAGATCTCTTCTCAACTGGATACCTATATACTCTGTTCTAAAAAGAAAACACTTTCAATTGGCTTCAAAGTGTCAATTTTGTAACAGTAAAGAAAAAACGCAATAGTTTATGAGGCTTGTGATATTTTTAGAGAAGCCAATGGAGGAGGGATTGCTAGAAATCACAGTGGGAACACCATTCTTGGATTTGGTAGAATCTATGGGAAGACCCTTCCAATAGTTTATGAGTGCAGAGCGCTTCTCGATGGTCTTCAAATCTGCAGAATGATATGCGTTTGGACATTGAAACAGACTCTAAGATCCTGGTCGATCTGTTAATTTTCGGGAAGGCTACCTGGTATTAGCACCTTTGATTAAGTGTTGTAGAAAGATGATCTCATCCTCAATGTCGATCAACCACATATTTAGAGAGCAGAATTCAGCAGCTGACTCGATCGCAAAGCAAACTCTTAAAGAAAAAAATTATATGAACTTCAACCAGGATGATTCTCTGATTCCTTTAAGAGCCATCACTCTACTTGAAAGTCTTGGTACTTGGTATCTAAGATCGAGTCCCTAATTGTTATTCCTCATTATTCTTCATTTAGCTATGTTTTTCAAAGAAGATTTCCTCCGTTAATGGTGTTTCATCTTCTGTAAAGCTCTACCCTATCTTGTCTCTGTTCTTCTTTAACCAAATAGGGCGCGCTCTTTTAAATTTTGGACTAATTATAATATAGCCTCATTCTTTTACAAATCTTATGATTAGATCCTTGTACTTTCAAAAGTTTTTAATAAAACAATAAAGTTTATGAGAAAAACTATATATAACACATGCGCTATATTATCAATATCATTAAAAATAATTAAATTATATGATAAATTACTCCATCTTAAATACTGGAGCTGCTACGGAAGAAAAATACATAATTTAACAGTTATGTTTTTACTGACGAGAGTATTCTATCCAGTTTTATAATCCAAATATCTGCGGTTAGTTAATTTTTGAATATTAAATGATAATGAGATATTTGTTGGATATTTACGAGTAGACCTTTGTTTTTATTTATGAATTCAAATTCTTGTAAAAGTAAATCCAATTGTTTTATCTACTATAACTCTAGTTAAACTCTCAGTTAAGAATTAAATTCTACAAACTTGATCACCTGTAAATATTTAATTAGAAGTATTTTATGCAGATAAATAATATTACTGGTATTCAACTGTCACGAAGATGAGTATCAAAATTACATTCAGATACATATATTGATATTCAACTATAGCCACCTTAGTGAAGGACGTCCGATTAACATTCAGCTAACAATGATACCAGATGGTGAATCTAACAGTAACAGTTTTTACACAATAGAAACTGGTATATTTATTGATAACTTGAGCTTAAAAAGCATAAACAGCGAGGTAGCATGGTTAAAAATGTCTTTTATTTGCAATAGTATTGAAGAAGAGTTAATTAGAAAGGAGATGGTTAACTGCTGCAATCACTTTGGTTCACAAAATTCTCCTCCAAGATCGTCGCAAGCCTCTTCTACAAACACCCTGCAATAAACTCATACTTATAATCAGCACCAACAACATTCAGTCTTGTTCAATTTTACACTACTAATTAATAAGGCGAACGCGAACGCGTACCAAACACTACCCGAAAAGGTTACATTTTCAGTTCTAGTTTTCCAGTTTAGGGTATACAATTTGTCGAACACTTGTAACCCAATATTCATGTAGTTCTGACAACCGAAACAAATAAACACTTGTTTCATTTTATGTGACTAGAAAACTTCAAACAGCAAATGTAATATGATATGATCTAATATTAGCATGAACTTTTACTTGTCCAATATGATCTATAATATCAGCATGGTTTGAGAAAACACAGTTTATCATATATAACACTAGCTAATCCTCTTAATCTAAAGAACATTTTTCCCGAGTTATTAAAATCAGAATCAGACTTGGTCAGTCGCTCTGATACCGACACCAGGTTAGAAATAGATATCAAAGGTTTACTATAACCAAACGATGTTAGATATCTTACCACCTAAGATAGTTACTAAAATACAAGCCGTGATGGATGCGTAGTAGTGTCCGGATAGTTAGAGAAGGTTTAGAAAGCTTTTCACTTTTTTCTATCAGTAAGCAAACTTGTATCATTTCGCACATTAAACACTACTAGAAAACTGTAAAATCTTACGTTTTTGGACCATTGTAGTCGAAGTACTCTCTATCAACCGATTCCGCGGTAGAAGTGGTGGTTTTAGGTGGTGTTTGAAGCTTAGTTTCAGGATACATCTCAACATCACAAGCTTCTCCACCAACTGTCTCACATGCCTCAGCTGGGAAAACACTGACATTCACACTACACAATTATTAGAAACATATATCGAAATTAAAGATTTTGTCAAATCCAAATACATTCTCTTAATTTGGCAAGATGTCATTATCCAAAATAAGCTTAAACTGTACATTTAAAAATCAATTCTTTCACATCCAAACATGTAGATATTATACTGAAGAGTGATCTAGTAATTTACTACTAACCTAACTATTATGTTAGATTCAAATAGTTTCAAATTTTTTACTTTTTCTAAGATCAACTATTTTTTTTTCCCAAGTCAAGGTATACTCACCGAAAAGTAATTTCCCTTTTTAGCTTGTAAAATTTAAACTTGATCATAAATCATTATATTGATTAAGGTTTGAACATAACATAACAATATAACAGTATGTCAAAAACAATAAGTAAAAATAATATTAGAAAATAATTATTATTTTTAGAAAAAAAGCTGAAAAGAAAAACGTTGCATACTGACGAGGAACCAGAGGTATAATCAACGGTGGTGGAAGTATCATCTGAGACAGGAGTTGCTCTGATCGGAGAACATTTTTTTGATGAAGACAGTAGTAGTAACCTTGGCATGTTGTTGCGTGGTAAAACAAAACCCGTTTTGGTGATTGATGACGGTGATGATGAATTTGTCAAAATGGGAAATGGAGATGGTGAAGCTGCAGAAATTCTCAAAGCCATTTGCATATTCTCTATTTCTTCAGGGTTTTTTTTTTTTTTTTTTATGAATCAAACTTTTGTAGATCGGTGTTATTGGATAAGGTCTTGACTGAGGTTCTATTTTATGTCTATGAGACTATGACAATGTCTTGGGAAGTGGATAAGAGATTTTATGGCTGAGGTGAAGCTTTGTTTTTTAATATTTAAATGTCTATTGGGAGTTTGTGGTTTTTTATTTCGAATAATCCTGGGCCGGACATCGAGACATGAATAAAATTAATATGAATGTAAGTAGAATTGAACTGCTAAATTTAATTGACTTGTCAAACTAAGAGATCTCACCTAATAACCAAATCAGCTCCAAATCATCTTTGTTACCCTAGAAGAAAAACAAATTATAGCAAAAATAAAATATTTTGTTCATATAACTAAATAGAATTGTAAAATGTCGGTTAAAAGTAATATGAGAATAAAAATTACCTTCAGAAAATTATACGTGGTTAACGATAGACAGTCGAAAACGGAGAGTCGGAGACTAATAAAGGTAAGATATGCAAGAGTTAGAGTAAGAATTAAGTGTAAAGATGTTTGTTGAAAGCTAATGATAAATTCTGTTAAAGGGAAGAAAAATGTTACATCTATGGCGCAGGGGGCATAATATGGTTGCCGAATGGTTTCTAAAGATACATATAAGCTTTTATAGGAAACTGGGTCACTAAGGTTTTGAATTGATGTGGAATCTTAGTCTTTGATCATGTACTCGTTAATATTGACGCGCTGCATGGGACAAATGATACATGAAGACATTGTTGTCCCCTGTCGTACAAATGTCAACGTCAGCCTTGTCCTTATGTGATGGTTTGCTTGGCCAAATGAGCCAATATGTTGTCAAGCGCTATCGTGAGCTGGAGAGTATTGTGCACACCATTGATCCTTTGTCAATAGTGAGAGTCTGGTATGAAGTCATTGTTGCGTGAGAAATCACTTGAGATTTGAAAGAGAAAAGAAAAAGATTTCGGCACAGGGAAGTATAAGATAAACACCTAGAGATACTCTGAGATTCATAGTTTTTTTAGAAGTTGAGAGGTCTTTGTAACAAATACGAGTCATTAAGTATGTGATGTTTTGAGAGAATTTTTGTGTAACCTCATATATACAAAATATGTGTTCGTTGTCCGTGGATGTAGGATTTATTGACAATCTAAACCATGTTAAATATGTCTCTTGTGTGTGTTAGGGTTCACGACTAAGATTTTAGTACGATCCAAAGTTAGTGGCTCTTCTAAATTTTGTTGCACATTTAATACTATCACCAAACAGATTTCGGTTGGAGTGGTTGAGCTTCGACTATTGTTGGATCTGGGTGCTATTAAAAATTCTGAAGCTTGGGTTTTTTTATAAGAGATATTTTCTAACAAGTGGTGTGGTTGGCGTGGATAATCTGGACCAACGCCGTTTCTAGCATTGAAACAAGGATGAAATGATGAAAATCATTTCAGATATTGAGGTTAGAGAGAATGTTCTCACCAAAAACCCACTAAAAGCCACTAAGACGAGTTCTGCGAAGTTCAGCCTTGGAATAAATCAATTAATAAAAAAAATTCAACCTCACGAGAATTGAAGTTTGGTTTATCCAAGTACATAAGAGATTGGTTGTTGCCATTGATGAGAAATTTATGGTCAAGGTGGATTTTGAAATGTTATTTGAGTTTGAGGGATGAAGTGCTTCGTGAGGTATCTGAAGAGCTTACAACGTTGGGGATATGGAATTGGTTGGAGGTGATTTGCATGAAGTAATCATTTGTGAATAGATTATATCTCAAGAAACAGTTTTACATATGGTTAATGGATGGCAGCAATGAGATTTGAATACACCTAGATTATTTCAATAGAATTATGGTTGACTTTAATGGAGTTGTCGTCAAGGTGAAGGACGAGTACTAAGCCATAATCCTCTTCAGTTCTCTGCCAAAGGTGTATGCTCACTTTTTGGACATCATAATTTATATAAAATATTCATTTACAATGTCTGAAGTAAATAGTACATTTAACTCAAAAGATCTTCAATGGAAGATGGTTACGAAGGGTGATTGTAAAGGTCTTGGATTGAGTGTGAGGGGCCAACCAATAAGGAGAGATTCAAGTAAGAGGAGTGTAAACTCTCAATCAAAGTCTAAAGGAATTGCGACCATTTATAAAGTGAGATGTCGGTTGTGCAAGAAGCAAGATCATAGTAGTAGAAATTATCCCGAGAGGACAAAAAATAATAGTTGTCCGAAGGCCTAAGCCAGAGACGCTACAATGGTTTTGGAATAATATGAGTACGGTGGTAGCTTAATGTATTCTTCCTCTTACAAGTATAGTGACAAATGGATGTTGAATTTGGGTGCATTATTTTACATGACTTCCAGCAAACATTGGTTTGAAAACCTAAAATTATTTAAAGATTGAAGGGTCATCCTCAGGAATGGTGAATATCAATTATGCTAATGTAATTGGTTATTCCTTATCAATTGAAATGCATTAAGATTTTCTTGAACTTGAAATCTATCACGATTCTCCAAAGAGAACTGGCTTACAAACATGAGGGAAGAACCGAGATCTTGTAAGAAGATGGGCATACAGATTCTTATGAAGCAATCGAAGAGTCGGAAACTTGTTAGGATTAAATGGATATTAAATAGGAAAAATGCATTCATGGGGTTGAGTTATCCAAATATAAATCTTGGTTATTGGCTAAGGGATTTGTGCAAAAGGAGGGTGTTGATTCAATGAGATATTTTCATCAGTTGTGAAACAAAATTCGATTAGGGTTCTGGTATCAATTGTTGATAAATTTGATCTAAATCTAGATTAAATGAATTTTACTGTTGCATTTCTAGATAGTGAATTGGAAAAGATAATTTACATGTGTCAGCCGAAAGCGTTTAGAGAAATAAAAGACGAAGATGTGTGTTTATTGAAGAGGTTTTTTATGGGCTAAAACGGTTCCCTGAGGTGGTGGAATAAAATATTTGATTCTCTTATGAGATCCATCAAATATGTCTGAAATTGTTGTGAAAATTTTATCTATTATAACAAGAAACACGCATGAAGAGACAAATCATATTGTTATTGTATGTGAAAAGTATCTTAATAGTTGAAGGAGATATGAAAAAGGTTAAAACTGTGAAGACTCAACTGAAAATAGAGTTTGAAATAAAGAATATAAAAGTATCTAAGAGGATACTTGGTATTGAGATACAAATGAAAATGATAAAGGGGTATCTATTTCCATATCTCAACAGTAATACATACATAAATTATTTCAGAAGTTTGATATGTTCGGAGCCAAAGAAGTTAGAACTCTCATTGGTGTCAAATTAAAACTTAGTGTCACTCAAGCACTAACCGAAGAAACATATAAGCAATATATGCTAGACATACCTTGTGACAATGTTATTGGTAGCAATATGTATCCTACAATTTGTATAAGATCATGATCTTACCTAAGTCATAAATATTTTTTTAGCAGATTTATATCTAACCCGGGAAAGCTACATCGATATACACTTAAGTTGCTCATGAGATACTTGAATATTTCGGCTGAAGTTAGGTTGTGTTATAATAAAAATGATACGATTGATATAGTGTTGAGAGGGTATGTGGGCTCCAATTTTGCATGTTGTCTTGACACAAGGAAGTCTATTTCAAGTTATCTCTTTATTATGCTTAGAGAAGTGGTCAGGTGGAAGTCTTGCATATAAAAGGTCATTGCCTTGTTATCTATAAAAGTCAAATATATGGCTGTTATGGAAGCCATGAAGAAAACTATTTAGATGAACATATTGTTGATTGAAAGCACTAATATAAATATATATATGATTATGTTCTTCAATAATACTAGTGATTCTTTATTTAATGAAGAATTCCGAATTTGTAGAGCAAACTAAGCATGTAGATATCAAGTTTCACTTTCTTTGAGACGTGGTGGAGAGAGAACGAGTGAATGTGGCTAAGATTTCTAGTGCGTAAAATCCTTTAGATGCTCTAACCAAAGTAGTACTAGTTTTAAAGTTGACAAACTGCATGCGACTTGTGCAAGTCTGGGATACGAATTATTTGGTCTCTAAAGACTAGAACATCGGGTGCAACAGATGTTGGAGTTACTATAATCCCAGATGGAGAACTGTTTGGTGTAGGATAAAACTAACTTTATAATAGAGGTACTACCAATTACTCTATGTGGTCGAAGATGGATTTCTAAAACATGTAGAGACTATTTTAATCTCACAAGCATGAGTTTGGGCTAAGATTTAGGTGCAAAAACATTTTTTAAAACCTAAGGTCAAGCTTTACCCAAGGAAGGAATAATTCTACTAATAAAGACCAATAGTAAAAATTGATCATTTACAACGCCGAAAGTGTAGAACCTGATTACTAAAGGGGTTTAGAAGATACATAGAAGCTTTCACAGGAAACTGAGTCAGTAAGGGTCTAAAATGATATTGAATCTCAACCTTTGATCATAGAGTCATTGATATAGGCGTGTTGCATGAGACAAGTGATACAAGGAGATGACACCCATTATCGTACGGATTTCAGCTCCAAACTTATCTTTATGCGTTGGATGGCCAAATGAGGTAATGTGATGTTAGGCACTATTGTGAGTATGAGTTTATTTTGCACATCATTGGTCCTCTATATATAGTGAATTCTGGGTATGAAGTCATTTTTTCACGAGAAAATACTTGACAGATTTGAAAGAGAGAGCTAGAAGATAAACATTTGGAGATTAATTGAGATCCATGGTTCCTTTGTAAGTTGAAAGTGGTTTACAACAAAGACGAATGGTTGAGTGTTTAGTATTTATGAGATTTTTCTTGTTACCATATATATAAAAAAATTATGTTTGTACCTTTAGATGTAGGATTTTTTTCGCAATATGTACCATGTTAAATTTATTTTGTGTGTGTTCTTAGGTTAGATTCTTGTTATTTATTTATTTTCTTTGGGGCTCACAACTAAGCTTTGAGTACAAGAGGAAGTTGTGTTGCTATTTTTTTTCTTGTTGCATATTCAATACTATCACCAAACAAGTTTTGGTTAGGGCGGTTGATCTTCGTCTAACATTTTCTAAGGATTGGTTGTTGCTTGATCTGGGTGTTGTTGATTATTCTGAACTAGGGGTACTCTTATAGGAGGGGTTTTCCTAGCAATAGTATTCCAAAACATAAAACCTTTCAATATTAATTTACATTCCATGAAACATAAACCATTCACGTAAATGGATCTGAAATGTGAGGAGTTCAGCATACCGATTTTCACGTCATGACAATAAACACAATTCAAGTTTATTTTATTTCAATAATAATAGATTTTCGCATGAACAATACAAAAATACTTATGAAATTTGGATGAACAATGCAAATTCAAATACAACTTTGCACTCTATATGTTAATTTGACAGGAATTTTCACTCTCTTCAATGTGAACGTGCCATGATATATCATTTTTCATGCAAAATTCCTTGGTATGATCACATTGAAGAATACGAAAATACTTGGATGTTGCCCATGATTATTAGACATCAAAGAATGTAATTAATATAATAGATGGTTGTCATGTGTCATAAGATACATATGCCATTTATCCTGATTATTTTGGATTCTTGATTGCTATAAATGTCAATGTAATCATTACTAATAAAGGTTGAATGATTGATTGGTTGAAATGTACTAAATACAAAATCTTGAATTAACTTGGTCTTAATCCAAAAAAAATTCCAGAGGGAACCCGCAGCTGCTACTCAGAGTGCAATAAGTGCGCATAGGGTAAACCCTCAGTCTGACGCAATAGCCTACAAACCGATGCCAGAAGGTAAACCACACAAGGTGACAGGCTCAGCTGAGAAAGTGTATGTAGAGGGACTCGAACTCATGACCTTTGGTCACGAGCATGCCTTACTCAACCAACTCGGCTACCCCATTGGGGGCGGTCTTAATCCAATTTGCATTTACTTGACGAAGGTTTTCCTTTGTCATTTTTGGTGGTGTTTGTGAGAAATATTAGAAGAGAGTGTTTGTTAACCAATGGTGATGACTAGATAATGAGTTGATAGAGAAAGATCACCCGGACATCTGGTTTGTGGATCTTCAAAGGTGATTTTAATGAGTGTGAATATTGCCTCACTAGTTTGTGGGAACAAAGAATTACATTGAATTACAACAATAATATGGGAAATTTCTAGAATAATATCTCACGTTCAAGAAAATAATATTGTACAAAGAGGACCAATCACTGTTTCTTTCAATTCATCGGTTGCATTGTTTCATAAACAAGAAGAAGTGGTAGTTGTGAGGTTTTTTCAACCATTACTAACTGGAAATAAGGTAATATTTCAAATTAATTATCTCGTATTTTAAAGGTGCATGTGAATGAATTGCACTGGGAATATTATAAGTCTTACATGTTACAAAATCATTCGTCGTTTTAATGAGAGGAAGACTAACAATTATTATGCAGAAACATAATTTTCAAAAACTCTAAGAAATGTAAGAATTTAAGTAGGATTACGATAATATCAGCAGACAAAAATGTAAGTCTAAAGTTTATTATATGTATATAGTAGATAACCATATTGATGGTTCGATATGTTAATGCATGTTTAATAGACTAATCTGATGTGATTTAATTAGTTATATATCAATTAGTATCAGAGTATTAACCCTCAAATGATTCATAGGATAAATGTATGTATATCTCTAATTGAATCAAATTATGTTTTTCTTTACCGTAAAGAATCCATACGGAATTAATTGATTATTGACTTTGTTAACATGTATATATTAATTTATTCACATTGAAAGCATGTTTATGTGTTTATTTGTTTTGAATAAATTTATTGTGTGGATAGGATTTTAGATTTTTTCTTTTAAATTAGGATTTATTTGATGGCTGGAAATTTTCTCCCAAATTTAGCATTAACGAGTCCTAATTTAACGAGTTAATTCAAACTTATCGGGACAACGGCTCATCGACGAATTAACCCCTGATATTATTGTCGATCAAAGGTTGTTCGAAAACTTTCACCTTGGCCGACGAACTGTTGTCCATGTGGATGAACGTCACGGCTTGCGAGGTAAATCGTAACCCACTACTATCGCAATGACATAAGTGGGAGGTTGTTGGCTAGGCATTTCCCATCGGCAGCAGTAGGCTGCAAATAGGGATGGCAATTTTTCTCAAACCCGAGGGTACCCGACTCGAGCCGACCCGATGGGATGGGTTATGGGTTTAAAAACTTTTCCGCGGATAGGTCGTGGATTTGAAAATTTACTACCCGCTGGGTTTGGGATGAGTTATGGGTTTAAGAAATTTCCCACGGGTACCCAACCCGAACCCGACCCATTGGGTAATACTCGATGGGTACCCGCTAAATTAATATTATATAAAAAATAAATTATCTTATATTATTTAACAAACTTTAAAATAAAATTACTGATATTAGTATTTGTATTATGTAATGCTAAAAATAATTTATTATTTCTTAATATATATAATATATTTTGAAAAAGTATTATTCTACATTTAAACATTTAATTTAATTTTTTAGTCTATTTTTTTAAAAAAAAAAATCTCTACAAAACTGAGAATAAACAGTATATTTTTAAAAATATACTCCTAAATTTGTTAATTAAACAAAATATCATACTACATTTAAACAAAATATTTGATACTTATAACGATTATAGTATATTTTGACAAATATCATTCTACATTTAAATATTGAATTTGATTTTTCAACATCTCTTTTGAAAATATTTTCATTTTTATGTCCAATAATAATATTATTAATTAAATTAAAAAATATTTACTAACATATTTAAATTTGATATTTTTAAACATGTTTCCTTTAATTTTTGGAATTAATATCAAATTCTAGAAGATGTAATAATATTTCTAATCAAATTAAAAGAAAAATATTTACTAACATATACCAAAATTATATATAAATTATGAATAGATAACATAATATTCGCTTATTAACATACTGTATATTTTCAAAAATAATTTTTTCGACGTAAATATTAAATTTAAATTTCTTAATTTGTTTTTAAGAAATATATTTTCTTTTTTTATACAAGACTTGTGGAATGAGTATAAATTCAAATTCAAGGTATCGTTATAAATTTAATTAAAATAAAAAAACTTCCATGGGTACCCGCGGATGGGTACCCGAACCCGGCGGGTTGGATGTGGGAAAAAAATATTACTACCCGACGGGTACGGGTTAGGGTATGGGTTTGGAAAAACATAGACGGGATGGGTTACGGGTTTAGCTATACCCGCACCCATCCCGACCCATTGCCATCCCTAGCTGCAAATTGGGTTTTTTGATTTTATTTAAATTATTAATTAATAAATTTTATATATTTTTCCTGATTTATTTCACATGTGAAATAATTTGGGTCTGTTATTTTTTGTATGCGTATGTGAAAAGCATTGCTTATGTGCTTGAATGTTTAAATGGATATGCATGGCTAAGGTCTCGCATTTCGGTAGGGGAATCATAAAATCAATTAATGAGTCTTCTGGAAAGTTAATTAATCTCCATGAGGATTCGATGATTCGAAAAGGTTCAAAGGGTTAATTTAAATTCACATATATGTTGTCATCCAAAAGGTTAATATTTGGGTTTGATTAATCATGAACTAGAGAATATTTACTAAAAAGGGTCATTGTGATTATTTAATGTAAGTAGGTGAAATCCTCCCTTCCATACTTAAGAAAATTAAATTAATATTTGTATTTTATTATAATAAGACCCAAAAATCTGAGCTTTTTCTCCAAAAACTTGAAAAAAATATTTTACCCCTCACAATGGGTTTTATACGTGAGGGGCAAAATGGTTAATGTTTTGAGGAAAAAATCATATTTTTGGGTCTCATTATAAGGAAAGATGGTCTTAATTTAGTTGTGCGCTTTTTAATTTTAAGTATGTGAAATTAGCTCTCCAAAGAGTTTCACTCATACTTAGGAAAATTAAATTATGGTCACTTTAATTTAAGTAAGTGAAATCAGCCCTACGTAGGGTTTCATTGGTATCTATCAAAATTAAACTAATCATCATGGTAATTTACTCAAATCCATAATATGCGTGTTAGTATGACTTTCCCTCGGCATCCTATTATCATAGTATATTATATTTTATAGATATATATCATATCCAATCATGTTAGCTACTATATGTCACGAATCAAAAGGTGTTTAAGGTTATTTATTTATTTTTACAGTGAACTTATTGAAGTAAAATCCATTGGAAAATAAACACTATATACTGGATGGCATGGATTTTAACTAACGAAAATATTATACGCTACCGTATTTGTTTGTTTGTGAATATGACCATACATTAATTAAACCCAAACCTACTACTCTTAGTCACGAAATTACACACGAGGAAACTAAAGAGTATGACACCTAGGAAAAGTCTAACCAATTATGCGTGACCATTATACTTTAAAGAATATCAGTTGTATTTCATAGGAATACCAGTTGTACTTTAAATAATTTGCTAATAATGACAAGGTAGAGATTAAGCATCTCAATAGTGAGCTCTTTATCAATAAATACATTGGAAAAGGTAAATTCGTGAGAATATTCTAAGGATATATATGATTTTCCAAAAGTTAAAGGCAATAGGCGTAGACTTACCTGAAGAGTGCATGGTGGGGTTCCCTTTTCAATCCTTACCGGAAAATTTTAATCACTTCTAGTTCACTTATAATTATATAAATTAAAAATGAACAATCAATGAATTGATTCCACACGCTACACCAAAGAATGAAAGACTTAAAGGGGTAATGCTTAAAGTGAACATGGTAGAGTCTAAGAAGAGGATGAGGCCTAAGGTGAAATTTGATGGCAATGGTCCGGCTAAGAAAAATGCCTGAGGAATCGACGGTTGGTCGATAATTTTTATGCAAGGAGAAATAATGTTTTTAAAAGGCCCGCGAAAATTGTTGGGCTTATATGTTAAGCAAAGATATTCTCACATATTTGGTTGTTTCATAAAGTAATCTTATTTTTGTGAAAAAAAATACAATGTGGGTTGATTTGGCTGCAATAACTCATGTTTGTATTTCTTTGCAGGGTACGTTAAGGAGTAGGATGCTAAGTGAGGATGAAATATCCAATTTCACAGTAAACGGGAGCTCACACCAATTGTTGGCGATTTGTGATTTGAATTTAGAACTTTCCACTATATATGTATTATTTTTAGAGAATGTTATATTTGTTCTCACTTTTCGAATGAACTTAATTTCCTTTTTGGTTTTAAACTTGTATGGATATTCGTGTCTTATAACAAAAAAAATAAAAATTAATTATCTCTTGTAATGATATGATTGTTGGTCATGGAAGTTTGATAAAATAACATAATTTATATATATTAAATACTGTTAGTAATCATAAAATTTCCATGAATGCATAACTTGTACTAAATAAAATTACTAAATCTGACAATTTCTCTAAACTGTGACACATACTGTTAATTCATATATCAAAATTTTGGATGGACAAGCTTGTAGCTAAAGGTATATTGGGTTTTCTAGATTACTCTGATTTCGGTACACGTATCGAGTGTATCTAAAGGAAAAAAACCAAAACTAAAAATGTATTTATGTTATGAAGGAAGAGTATAAATCGATGCAAGAAAATACGGTATGGGAACTTGTCCATTAAGTGAAAGGGAAAAGGTAATTGGTTGTAATACGGTTTATAAAACCAAACGTAATTTCCTGAATAATATGAAAAGATATAAAACACGCCTTATAGAGAAAGTTTATACTCAGCGAGAAGGGATTGATTTAAAAAAATCTTATCTCTAGTATCAATAAAGGATTCTTTTAGAATAAGCATGATATTAGTTACACACTTTGACATTGAGCTTCAACAGATAGATGTAAAGACCATGTTTCCATTAAAGAAACGATCTATATGGTGAAACCATAACATTTTAGAATCGGTAACTCAAATAATATGATATACGGATTTAAGATATCTATTTATGGGCTCAAACAGGTTTTTCATCACTCGTACCACAAATTCCTTGAGGTGATGGTCCATTTTAACTTTGAGGTTAACTTGGTTGAAAATTGTGTGTATCACAAGTTCAATTGGAGTAATTTCATATTTCTAGTATTATATGTCGATGACATACTGCTTGCCTCGAACAATAAGAAACTTTTACACACTATAAAGATATTTCTCTCAAAGAAGTTTGATATGAATAATCTTGGTGATGCCACTTTCGTGTTAAGAATCCAAATACATTGTATCTCTCTTGTGGTATTCTTCAATTATCACATAATGCATATATTGAAAGTCTGATACATTATTACGGATTGGAAAACTGCAAACCCTTGAGTACCCCTATAGCAAAGGGTGACAGACTAAGTATGGGTCAATATTCAAAGACAAAACTTGAGATTGAGGAAATGAAAACGATATTTTATGCTTTAGCATTTGGGAGTTTAATGTATGCTAAAGTTTTATTACTACATACATTACATTTGTTGTAAATATTTTGTGGAGGTATATTAGTAACCCATGAATGGACCATTGGAACGAAGTGAAAATGGTACTCTGATATATGCTAGGAACAACACATATTGACATATACGAAGTCGAAAAGGATGAAGATCAATGGGTATCCCGGCTCAGATTTTGGTGGATGCGTATACACACTAAAGAGAACTTCATGAAATATATTCCTATTGGATAGAGGTGCAATATTTTAAAAAAGTATAAAGTAAACACTTATTTTATCGTCCACTATGGCATCAGAATATGTTGCATGCTTTGAGGCATTGAACCAGTCCTTGTGGTTGCAGAATTTTGTCACTGGATTGCGTATAGTACAAATGATAGAAGGTCTCGTGAGGTTGTATTGTGATAAAATTCCTCAATACAGTATTCTAATAGTAAGGGGAGCTCGTCTAAATCCAAACACCTAGACATAAAGTTCATGTCTTTTAAATAGAGAGTTCATATGGGTCAGATAAGTATAGAGCACATCAACACAAACTCCATGATAACGGATCCTCTTACGAAGGCGGTATTGCCTACAGTTTTCTAGAAACACATCATCAATACTTGCGATATTGTATACATAAAAGTTTAATGCAATATATATGTTTGGTTACATTTATTGACATTTGTTACTTTATTAGATCTCCATATGCAAAACCATTTAAAAATAGATATGTACGATTACAAGCCATATTACTCTTAAACTGCACATCATAATTGACCAAAAATAATTCATTGATGACAATAATGTGGAACTGTTGCATCATATTGTTCACATTACGAGACAAAGGTTCTTAGTCCTTTATTTTTTACCATTCACCTATTGACAATAGATTCATGGTAACCATTAATGTTGAATATATATATATGACGGTCCAAGTGGAAAATTGTTTGAATATTTATGGATCAATATGCTAAATATATATTGGGTCATTGTATTGAAGTAGTTCAATAAAAAAAAGTAATTACATTAATTGTATTATATATAATCAATTAGGTATTGGGCATATAGGTGATTATGCATCATAGACTAATAAGTGTGGTAACCGAGTTGAATTTGGGCATTGTGAAGGATTGAGCTCAGATCTCAACTCTTAAACGTGGACTGATAATTAAAGACTAAATTGATCAAATCAATTTAATGGTTTGTAAATCCCGATCAAAAAGCGGTATAAGTTATTGGTTTATATAACTAGGATTTTAGTTGTATTTTTATATAGTAAACAATGAATGGAAATGAGACATTGATTTAACCAAAACTAAGAAAAAAAATCAGTTGGCGCTTTAGTGAGAGGAATACCAACAACTGTTTTATAGGAATATAAGAGATCTTCAAGTGGATATGAGGGTTCATTATACTTCTGCATGTTTGAAAAACTAATATGATGCTATTCATTTAGTTAGGTAAGAAGAATAAGATTATCACTATAATTTATAATTTATAGTATTCATTTTAATAAAAACAAAAATATAAATACGAGAGTTCATTATACTTCAACATATTTGAAAAAGGGTTCATTATACTTCAGCATATTTGAAAAACTAATACGATACTCTTCATTTAGTTCTACAAGAAGAATAAGATTATCACTCTAATTTATAGTTATTCATTTTAATAAAAACAAAAATATAAATAAATGTTAGTGTTTCGTAGCTTATTTTAATAAACACAAAAATAACGAAAATATAATTCACATTTTATTTGTGATAAAACTATTGAATACATTTAGTAAATCCTATCGCAAAACATAGTTTTGGATAAGATAATTAGTATAAGTTAGCTTGATAGTAAATTTGAATCTCGACCATATGACTATAGACTTCGATATAATAACTTCGCAAGGTTGTAAAATCCTTTTCAAATATTTGGGAAATAAATTAAATCTACTAAAAATCCAAACATCAAATTCCAAACATACTTTCCATGCACGAAAATATTCATACTATGCTTCTTGAAACATACTTTTTGGGCCGACAAACTAATTTTAGTACCAGCTTTTAACTCCTCTAGAGCATGAGCAGGAAATATATTCATGTACAAACTCAAAGTAATATTCTAACAAACCCGACCCGGTTTTGATTAACCGAACCGCATAATAAAAAAATCCAGAAAAAGACTCATACCCTAAAATTGTTGAAAACTTTATGAACAAGGTCAAAAGTAAAAGTACCTCTTTGTAGCCATCATTACTTGAACCAAGATACTTTCTTTTTAAAAGCAGCTTTTGAAAAGAAACAAATCCATCTGTCGATCAAATATGAATTTTTGAAAGCAAGTTATTCGGTTCATTTCGGGTCAAGATGAGCCGAAACAAGATTCGGATATTAAAAGATGATCAATTCTGGTTAGACACAAATATAATAAAAAATACTAAACAAACTACAAAAAGTTTATAAAAAATACAAGAAACCAGCTAATATCAAGCTCGGCTCGGCGTACAGGATCGGTTTTGTCCATGTGTTAATCAAAACCGGACCTTAGACGCTAACATGCGGTATTGCTACAAAGCTTTGTTCAATCCGGAGTTAGATTCTTAACAATCTTCTAATCGATAGGTTTCTCATCTGAATTCCAACCCATGAGTACAATAACAAACAGACATATTCATAAGTTTTGGTAATCTACTTACACTCGAATCCATCAAAAACTATGGAGTTGTGTTAGCATATGAACAAGCTCGTCGCTAGAAGGACGTTCTGCAGGCGAATCAGATAAGCAAACGACTGCGATTCGGACTACCATTAGCATCTCATCTTCCTCAACTTCTTCACCAATAATACTTTTATCGAGAGCTTCTTTTACCTCCCCTGTTTGCTGCAAATGCCGAAGCCATTTCGACAAACATCCTCCGTTAGCTCCATTCTCGAAAAAAGGGTCACTATGGCTTCTACCCGTTAAAAGAACTCCTAATATCATTCCAAAACTGAAAATGTCACTCTTATCGGTGTACCTATTGGAAATTGGAAACATCGAGAAAAGAAATTAGGACTAAACCAAAACTACAATAAACTTAATACGGTTATACATAACGCCAACTAATGTGCCTAAAAATTGAAAATATTTGATATTACCGGTAAACACGACACGAACCTGACATGTAATAATACAGTTAGGGTCGAATAAACTTAGACATGATACGAACAAAGGTCAACTAATTATTGAGACGATTTGGTTTGGGTTGGATTGACACGTAAACCTCGATATCAAGCTGGGTTGGATTGACACGTAAACCTCGATATGAAGCCGATATTGGCACACGTCTTATATGATTGGTATGGTAAACATGCTGAATCTTTAATGGTGTGGGCAACCCAGAAAATACAGACAAGGCCGAAATTAAGACCGATACAGTTTTAGCTCATTTTCATACTTTGACAAAATTCGGGGCTGATAATATTTACGATTCGGAAACACAACAGGAAGTTGACACATCTATATAGAGTTAGAGTTAGGATTTTAACGACCATATAACAAAGGGGGCAGGTTTGGGTAAGGATAACTTTTACTTAACCCAAATCAACCTGACATGAACACCAAACTGCCACACCTAGAACCGTATAAGCAGCATAACATATAACAAAAGATCAGTTGGTGGTGAGTTTGGCACTGTCCTCACCGTAAGCTAAACACTAAACCAAAAACCTAAATACAAGACTTATACCACCAAGTAATGTGCCCAAATTTTGGATCCACACAGCAGATAAGCAGCATTACGTATAACTAACAGAAGAAGTTATTCATACAAGCCAACCTATGAATAGAGTTTCAAGACATTATCAAATAATTCCCTATCATCATCCCAAACTAAGAAACTTATAGTTGTAGATACACTAACTTTACGAACTGGATTCTACTTTCTTGCCTGCATTAGAGTCAGAGAAACAATACATAATCTTCTGTACTAGACATATAAAACTCTTGAACAAAATCAAGTACCTTTGATCTTGAAAACACTCCGGTGCCATATAACAAGACATAGTTCGATTCAAGCTCGAAACAATATTAGCCAACCCACAATCAGCCAATCTTGGTTCAAACTCCGCATCTAACATCACATTCGATGGCTTAAGATTATAGTGCAAAACCTGAGGCACAACCCCAAAATGAAGATACTGAAGCCCCTTAACCACCCCGATCGCTATCCTAAGCCTAACATCCCATTTAAGCTCCAACTCACTCACTCTAACTCGATTCATTGCATCCTCAAGACTCCCACTAGAAACATAATCGTAAATTAGAGAGTATCGATCAGTTTCGCGCACATAAGCCCTTAAACTCATAAGATTCCTATGCCTTAAACCAGCAAGAATCTCGAGTTCTTGCTGTAATTTTCTCTTGACCGACTTGCTATGGCTAACTCGAAAAGGTTCAAGTGTTTTGACCGCAATGGTTAGTCCGTTGTCAAGAACTGTTCTATAGTAATTGCCGTTAGGGCTTGATCCGAGTAAGTGGGTGTCACTAGCTAAAGCTGATTGAAGAGTTGATTGTGATATTCTCGGTGAGAATATTACAGGACCTTTTAGGATTGGAGTTTTTTGTAAGAAAGTTATGAACATCCGGATTAGTAAGGCTACAAGAATTGCTAAAGCTAACCCTGTTAAAGCTCCTAAAAATATGCTAATGGTGATTCTTCTGAAATCAGTTTTGGGTTTTGGTGGTGTTGGTGGTGTTGGTTGTGTTGATGGTGTTGATGGAGAAGGAGGTGAAGTAGATAAGTGGATTGGAGTGTTGAGTTGTTGTTGGCATTTGGAGTTTATGCAGTGAGAGAAAATAAGGAAGTGAAAGAGTACAAATTGCAAGTACCTTCTTTTTTTCTCCATGGAACAAAAAAGCTTCAAACTTTATAAACCCTAAGGTGAAGAAGAAGAAGCTTAAGAACTCTAGAAGCAAAAAATATTCAAATTTTAGAGATGGAATGGTCTACTTTTTAAAAATTAAATTATTTTTTTCTCTTTATATAAAGTAAAAACAATAATGAATGAAAAAAACTCTAAAGACCCTGAAAAACCCAGAAAGAAAAAATTCAATTTCTTTAAATAAAGTTTCAAATTTTTGTGAGACTAAATTTTTGAATCAAACTTCTTAAAAACCCAAAAAAAAACAAATTTAAATCACAAGAACATATAGAAATAAAATAAAAACCCTCTCTACTTCAAAGATTGGATGTTTTAAAGAAAATTAAAAGGCCCAAGCTTTTTTGAGGCACCCAAAAAAAACTTCACCAAGAAGAGATAAAGAAGATTCTTAGCGAATATGACCTTCAAAATTGAAGACAGACAAGAAGTGAACACTTCGCGGTTATATTCTTCAATTAGAAGAATAAAAATGTCTGAAAAACTTTAAACTTTTTAAAATAAAAATAAAAATGTTTTTTTGAGAATGTCTGAAAATATCTAAAACTTAGAAAGAAAGAGTAAGTATAGAAGAACAATGGTGTGAATGTTTTTCTCTCTCAAAGAGTGATGGTAGTAACAGTGAAGAGGAGAGAGAAGGAACATCATCTTTCTCCTTGGGTTGGGCTCCCGCCTTTGGGAGAAACAGAGACAGAAACGTACAGAGTAGAGTAGGTCCTTTGACACGTAGGCATGTGTCGTTTACGCGAAAGAGATTTGACTATCATCAATCTCATCCGTTGTTTTTCTTTTACCAAGTTTCGATATGAACCGTTTGCTTTCAGAAAACAACTTTAAAATCACGGTGAAATAAAATTTGGTTTTTTTTCAAATGAAACTGTTCATATCCAAACTCATAACCAAACCATACAATTACTGGTAGGGCATGGCTATAATGAGACCCTATTTGGCTATAATGAGACCCAAATTCAGAATTTTTTTTGAATGTGAAATGTCCATTTTGCCCTTCATTTATAAGTCAAAGTTTTCAACCAAAAACCAATTTTTCTCCAACTACTTTCTAGAGTTTTCTCTCTCTAAACTAATTAAAATCTATAAAAAAATCATGGATTTGAGTGATTGGAGTGAAGGTTTCAGCTGCAACCTTGATGATTTCGCATCGGAGGAAGAAGAGCCGTTGACGGACCACTTGGAAACCCAAAACGAGGTATTTTCCGAAATTTTCAAGGCAGTGCGAATATAGCGGTACCACCGCTATATAATGGACGGACTGCGAGGTGGGAACTCGCAATTCGTGCACAATTGCGAACGGTCCGTTCGCAGAATTGCCAGATGGACGAACGGACCGTTCGCAGAAAAACCGGATGGACGAACGGTCCGTTCGCGAAAATTCCTGATGCACAAACGGACTGTTCGTAATTTTGCATGAATTACGAGTTCCCAGTTCGCGATTTTGCCAAAAAAACGAGTGCACTGCTCGCAATTTGGCTGAATTTTCGAATTTGTTGTTCGCGAAAATGACCTGTTTTGGAATTTAAATGATCATCTAGATATAAATATGTTCTCATATAATTGCATGAATGAAATATGTAGGAACCCGGTCTACCGCAATGTTCGATGGCCGATTACACGAAAGTGTTTAGTACGGACACTTACTACACAAAAGTCGATTTGGTTGATTGGGTCGAGTCCGAAAGCATAAAACTAGGATTCATTTTGGTCCGGAGTAAAAACGACGACGGTACCAAAAGCATGAAAACTCCTAGGATATATTTTAGGTGCGAGAGGTACGGAGTATACAAACCTAACCCCAAACCGGGGTATGTTAAGAAACGCCGAGAATGTTCATCAAAAAAATGCGGGTGTCCGTTCTATTTAAGAGTGAGTCCGGTCTCAGAGCTACCGGGTTATTGGAAAGTGGTTGTGCTAAACGGGAAACACAACCACGATCCATTTTTGCACTTGGATGGTCACTCACGAGCCGCTAGACTAAAAGTCGAAGAACAATTGTTCGTTCGTAGTCAAACGGAAGTCGGTTCTCGACCGAGAGAGATATATCGCGGTTTGAAGATTAAAGACCCGCAAAATGTATCAAGCATGCGCACGATATACAACATGCGGCAAAAACATGATTTGGTTGATAAAGCGGGCAAGACCCAAATGCAATACTTGTTTGCTAAGTTAAAAGAACACGAGTACTATGTTTGGGAGCGAAGTTGTGAAGCAACGGACGAGATCCTCGAGTTGTTTTTTGCACACCCTAAAAGTATCGATTTCATGCGCACTTTTCCTCAAGTTCTTATAATGGATAGCACGTACAAGACTACAAGGTATAAGATGCCTTTACTTGAAATAGTGGGCCAAACTTCGACGAAGAAGACATTTTGTGTTGCTTTTGTTTTTTTGAGCTCCGAGAAACAAGAGAACTACACTTGGGGGTTGAGTGTTCTAAAGATGGTGTTGACGAACAACAAGTGCCCATTACCTAACATTATCGTCACCGGTAGGGAGTTGGCTTTAATGAATGCTATCAACGATATATTTCCGGACGCAACTCATATGTTATGCACTTGGCATATTGGTAAGAACGTCACCTCTTACGCTAGAAACGTTTTACCGAATGTGGAAATGGCCGAAGAGTTCGGGGAATATTACCAAAGGGTAACCTATTCGGCCACGCTCGAAGACTATAACAAAAACCTTGCCGATATGTACCACACGTTTGCATTTTGTCCATTGGCTATCGACTACGTTATGAATCAATGTATTGACGAATATGGACACAAATTCCTCAATATTCACACGAACAAATTTAAACATTTTGGCAACCAAACTAGAAACCGGTGATTTATATTTCCATCTTCACACAATATTTTTTAATATAAAGTGTTAGAAATCTAATGTATTTTATCTCATGTTATAGGGCGGAGAGTGCTCACTCTAGCCTCAAGCGAGCAATTGGTAGTAGTCTATGCACGTTCGAACAATTTTGGAAACATGTTCATGCGCACCTATCCGCTCAACACTCTAACATTTTCGAGTCATTCGAGCGTAGTAGGTATCGTTCAAGAAACTCAACTAGGGGGCCTAACAAAACCATCTACAAGGATGTCAAAGGTGAGCTTTCATCTCAAGCTATAGAATTAATAGAGACAAATCTCGCAACGGCCTTGAAAATATGGTTCACACCCGGAATGTGTGGGTGTGTTATTAGGACAACTCATAATTTACCATGTGCATGCGAATTAGCTTTGATTTATAAAGAAGGAAGGTCGGTTAGAAAAGATGAGTGTGATGTCTATTGGAGTACGTTAAGGATCAAACCTAATGAGGAGTTTGATACTGAAGACGAGCTCACTAGAAAACTCTCCTTAATAGATAGCACCATCCGCGGTTACGGGCAACACATCCAGGACCATATTATAAATAGGATGATGCGAATCCTAGATCCCGCTAGAAGTCATGTTTTGGAACCTAAGGAACCGGTTGTTACTAAGGGTAGGAAAAAAGCCGACCGGGACAAATCAACTCAACGGGACCCTAGCGAGTGGGAATACGATGGTAGTCTAGGCGCTAGCACTCCCGGCACGATTGGTAGCACGGCCGCCTCAATAGGTAATAGAACATTTCTACCGCCAAAAAACAAGACGAAAGAAAAAGCGAAAACCAAGGCTCAACCGAAGAAAGATAAAGTGCCTCGACCGAAAAAATCATCAAAGGGCCAAGATTTTAGCGGGTACGAGAGTTGGTTTCCTAGATATTTGCATGAATACATTTCTAGCGTCGAAGATGTCTCTCCCGACGGTAATTGCGGATTCCGGGCCGTTGCTTTGACGGTATACGGTAAATCGGATTCATGGGACCAAGTTAGACGGGATTTGATCGGCGAATTGCAAAATGAACGTGAGCTATGGGAGAGAGTGTTTGATGGTTCACAAGGTGTAGATAACCTTGTGAGAAGGTTGAACGTTTTCGAATTGTATGGTGTCGGTACTAGGCATTGGATGACGTTACCCGATTTAGGGATAGTGATAGCCACTAGATACCAATGTATCGTATACCACATTTCACTCCACCAATCGTACACTTATCTACCTCTACGTGGTGTGCCTCCTCGATCGTGGCTTAACCTCGAAGTTGGTATAGGTTTCGTTCACGGTAACCATTTCGTCAAAGTAAGTATACAAATGTGTGTTTCAATTTTATATATTATTTTTGTGACCAAATATTTATCTACCTTTTATTTATGTAGGTGGTGTTGAATGTTCCACTTCCGGAAATATATCCTACTTGGTTTCCGTTTCGTACGGATCATGACGTCACCGGTTGGGCAATACCGCTCGACAAGAGATTGAACAAACATAACCAAATCAAGCCCGCGCAACCATCGACCGCACACGAAGAGCCACCACGTGTCTTCGATTTGAATGAAGACTAATAATTTGATTATGCATTACTTGTTTTTATCCCGTTGTGTTTACGAATACTTTTTTTTACTTTCACCTCGGTTTGTAATCAATACTACCACGTTTTATTTATTTTGAAAATTCCATTTCATATAATTATTGTAAAAACAAGTTTCACAAAACAATTAAATTGCAAGTTCCCCAAAAAATTACAATTTTATCAAAAAAAATGTGAAAAAAAATTAAAAATTCGGCACAGTGGCAAATTTGCGAATTGTGAACGCTTGATTTTGCACAAATTGCGAACTCCCACCTTTATGATTTCGCAAAATCGCGAGGGTGCTGTTCGCGATTTTGTCCAATTACATGCGCCTGCATTCGCGAATCCGGCGTTTTACAATCGTCTGTGTTCGCGAAACCCTCTGTAAATTTTGTTTTTTTAACTTTTTTTTACCTTCCCGACTCCAAAACTGATTTTTCTTTTTACCAACATCAAACATTAGTCAATTGGCCCTAATGATTCGAATTTTGTGGGGAAAAAACTCAAAAAAGTTTAAAAAAAACTACTTCAAAGTAGCCTAAAATGGTCACATTTTGTGACCTTCCCGATTCCAAAACTGATTTTTCTTTTTAGCAACATCAAACATTAGTCAATTGGCCCTAATGATTCGAATTTTGTGGGAAAAAAACTCAAAAAAGTTAAAAAAAACTACTTCAACGTAGCCTAAAATGGTCACATTTTGTGACATTTTCACGTTTATTTACTTTTTTAATCTGATTTTTTGTTTGAACAATTATTATTAGTTGTGATTTGAAGTATAAGATATATGAACCGACTAATGTGGTGACACATAATAACATCCTAAAAACTACTTAAAAGTAGGATAGCGTTGTCAGACATGTAAGGATAACGTAATCTGGATGGGCGACTAATGTGGTGACACATAATATATACAAAAATACACACATATCGAAGATAATTATTGCAACCCACGTGGTTTATATCAGGGTCTCATTATAGCCAAAGACAACATTGCATTCGAAATAGTATGAATTGCGCTATAATGAGACCTTATCCAAATATTAAACGCCCACCAAAATTGACTCGCCCCTTATAAAATAGGACATAAAAGCTAAAAAAATACGACACTTTCACAACCTGCAGCACTGACGAAAATATAAAACTCATTAACGTTTACATATGGAGTTTACGGCGGATGAAGATTACCACATGCTTCGAGCTGTGAAGATTGCACGCGAGATACTGGGGGAAGATACAAGCGATCAGTTTTTCGAGCGTGTCCTATGTATGATGTATATGAACTACGGCCGTTTAGGTACAAGAGGTGTCGTTGTGCGTACTCGTGAGCAGATCAAAAGCAGATACAATTTTTGCAAGCCAATACAGCATTTGTGCTTCTTGCCATCGCTTATTAAGCGAGAAGCAACCTCCGTTTGGAACCTAACGTTGATAGACTACATCACAAGGGATATGGTAGCATTTCTAGAGGACAAAATTATTGCAAGGGGTGGAGTGGATGATGTGGAATACAAACTTAGATACGACTAAGCACTCCACTTATGCAGTGTTACGTATTACTGGTTGTTGTTTGAAGTTGTCATTTTTCTTATGAGTTGTTGTTTGAAGTGGTGATTTTCGTATTAATGGTTGTTGTTTGAAGTTTTCATTTTTTTTATCAGTCGTTGTTTTAAGTTGTGATTTTTTTATTAGTTGTTGTTTGAGGTTGTGGGTACCAAATAATGTAGGAAAAAACAAGGTAATGAAAACTTGAACAAGTTATAGCATTAACTAAAACAAACAGACAATACAGACACTACCAGATGGAAACTATTAAAAACATATCACAATGCTCAATCGTCGAAGTCGTATCCCAAGTTGTCGTCAGACTCAATCCCCTTTTCCCTCTCGGTAATCCTATTCTCAAGATACGCTACCATATCCTTCGTGATGTAGTCTACCACAGTCATATTCCAGACGGTAGCTGCTTCTTGCTTAATTTTAAAGGGTAGAAACAACAAACGATCCATTGGTTTGCAAAAAATGTACCTCTCCTTGATTTGGTCACAGTTACGCACGACAAAACCTTCAGTTTCTAAACGGCCGTAGTTGTAGTACATATTACACAAGACCAGCTCGAAAAACGCGTCGCTACTATCTTCTCCCAACTCTCAGTGGGCAAGTTTCACTGCCTCGAGCAAATGGTAATCTTCATTAGGGGTAAACTCCATTGGTTAAACTGTTACTGTTCGAATAGTGCTTCGCATCTATTTATATGCTCGTGGTTGTTTGGGCAGGAAATGCATTAAAAGCAGATGTTTTTTGCGACAACTTTTTTAGGTGTCTCGTTATAGCGGAAAACCTAGTGATGGAAGTTTTGTTATAATGAGACCCCTACTATTATTGCACTGCAAAGTTATTGTACTTTTGTAAATATTAGGTGTCGCATACTCATTCGTCAGTTTGGATTGCGGTATCCTATTCTTACAGGTGTTGTTTATCGATAGGTCAACTTGCAAAAAATGTGTCCATGGACTGAGTAATGTTTGTGTCCGATTAAGTAATGTTGGTGTCCGATTAAGTAGTTCTTAAAGAACCGATCAGGAATGCTCTGAATATAGGAACAATGAAAATTGTAAATGCTTTTACTTAAATATATGGTATAAAAATTTATTTTCAATTTATCTGATTGTTAATGGGTTTTAACCTAATTTATTTTTGTTTTAAAATAGTGTATAAAATAGTATAGTTAATTTATTATGATGATGGACTACAGTGTGATTACATTTAAAGAGTAGTTCATCTGAATATTATAATATTGTATGGAAACATATGGAGGGAATGAAGTGAAGGTTTCCAGCTTAAAAGAGATTTAAGCGGGAACAAAAACAACATTTCCCGCTAACAATTTTCGAGCTGAACCACCCAGTTCGAGTCTATATATACTATAATCAGACTAAGAAACTAAACTTATAAGTTATAACAATGTGTGATTCGGGCTGGAATGTACACGAAGATGCAAGCCTCCTAAACGCATTTGACATCGTGAGAGGTACGATGCAAGAAGAGGTGCCTGGCTTCATCGATGCGGTCTTGTGCAGAATGTTCTTCAACCGCGGTAGGGAGGCTTCCTACCCAGGATGTATGATGCCCCGACCACGCAGACGCGAAGAAGTGTTCGAAAGGTTAGCTTACCTTAAAACAGTGACTATACATATCGAGTCACTTCCTTGGGAAGTCCGAACCAACCTCCGAAAGGTATTCGACATGGGATCGCAAAGTACAATTACGCAGGAGATGGTGTCATATGCGACACAGTCGGAAGAGCAACAAATAGCCGACGCAATAGCGAGCACCGTTGAAACGTATTCAACTCCCGAAGGAAGTAGTGATTCAGATGAGTATGGAATGAACTATCCGACATAGAACTAAGTGTGCAATGCTAACTGAAGGTTAGTTTATCTACCGTTTGCTTTAATTTATTTGCTTATGTATTTCTAATTACGTAATGCTTTTGATTCATGTGTCTAATTTCCTTATGTATTTCTAATTATGCGAGAAATCTAGGTGTTATTGTTTAAGTGTTGTTGTTTTTAAGATACACATCATATAAGCGAAAGCAACAACTTAAGCAAAACTAAAGATTTTATCCGAACAAAAACGACAAATAAAGAACCATAAGCAATTCCATACAACCATACCAACTAAAGCAAAAAAACAAGGTAGTATCAAACAAACGTCCTGGTAGTCATATAATACAAATGCACTCAATCGACCTGGCGGTACTGGATCCCCAAAAGCGAACACTCGTGTACCTCCCGACACAAGTCCTCCACACTCATCGAATCCGCTCTAGAATCAACATCAGTCACACAATCGGAAATGTGATACAATCGTTCCTGATATGTCATCGCACTAGGGGGCTCTGGAATATGTGAAGCAGATGGACCGAGAATACTAGGATCAAGCAGAACGTACCATAGGTGGTCACTGATCCATACATCGTACAAAGCGGTCGTGCCATGACCGCCTATAGTGTATCTGTCACTGCGAATCCTCGGGTCAACAACGTGTGACCCCCAACATATCCACGTGTCCTCATCCCACAAGAAGCGCGTGTTCATACGCCTCCGCCTATCTGCTGGTAAAACAGTCCGCAACGCTGGTGGTATGTCCTGAACGTGCCCTAGCTGTCGAGCCACCCGAAGCAGATAGTACGCCTCAACTACGTCGAACGCCTTCAGCGTGTGGTCAATCCAAGCCACAAGCTGAAAAGGGAAATGAGCACGATGCGTCTCGTAAGGCATGAACCAAACCTGTGTCATATGTTAGTTAATAATCTTCAAAAAAGTGTAAGTAATAATAAATTAACGCTATGGAAACAAATATAACAAATCATTGTAACTCACATGGTTCTCCGTCAACGAAATCAGTCCTTGTCGGATGTTAATCCGAGTCTCATCATCCGCACGAAACGGTGTCGGTACATATCGGCACATAGTCGGCATAGAACAGTCGTAGAGAGTGTTCATCGTAGGCAAACAGGTGGAGAAGTGATCGTATATCCACGTCTCCAACAATGCAATACAACCCGCAATCCCTGAAGTCGTGTGCAGCGACGACTTTCCTAGGTGGTGGTACAGCTGAGCTAGTATATGTTGTCCCCAGTTATATCTAACGGATGATGTATAATGCTCTACAAACTGGAGGTAATCTAAAGATATACTGTTCCCCGTCTTGTTCACCAGAACACAACAACCCAGCATGTGCAGCAGATAACCCCTAGTGGCACACTTTACATCACTATCAGACATGGTATCATCCTTATAACAGGGCTGCATGTACTGCTCGCGTAAAAATTGTAAACGAACAGATCTACCATTACCCCCTGTTACGCCCTAACTCATACTTAAGTTCATCCACATCTATCCTTAATGCACTAGAATACCAAGCTAAATGATGACCATCACTAGGAAATGCCTGAACAACGAAATCATCACCTGTGACCGGGAGACCAATGATGACGTGAACGTCGTCTAACGTAACCGTCATCTCACCGAAGCTGAAGTGAAAGGTGTTCGTCTCCGAATGCCACCTCTCCAGAAAAGCATCTACAAGATGAACGTTGGTACTCCAACGCTCCAACACATCTACCAAGGGACTGAAACAAGTCATCATAACCTGCTCTCTGATCCTGTTCTGCCCAAAAAGACCCCATGCACGGTGGGTACCGTACATAGAGTAGCACCGCGAGTGCCGACGAGCCTACATAAAACATAAACAACTTAGAAATAATACAAAAGAACATATAAACGTACTTTAAAACACGCCATTACTTACCTCTCCTGCAAAGACGTGGTAGGCCTCGTGCTGTGTATACTCTGGATATAGACCATGCACATGAGGATTCACCCTCCTAAATAACTGGTCGAGCTTCCCAAACCCATGGGATAGAACAGGGGCCGGAGTGGAAGCGCTAGGCCTACGCCTAACGGACCGTGACCGTGACATACGGTCCTCGTGCTCTCCATCATCGCTCGAGCCTGACTGTCGAACGGGTGTATGCTGCTGTCTGCGAGGCATGCTGAAATACAACATATAAATTATTAATAAATTTGGGGATACAAACTATTTCATAAAACAAAATAAAAAATCAACATTTCTAGCAATTGCGAAATTGCGAACCCAGTGTTCGCAATTTCGCAATTTTGCAGTTTGCTGGAATTGCAAAATTGCAAACGGGTTCTTTGCAACCCGTGCAAAATTGTAAATGACCCGTTCGCAATTTTGCACAGGTTGCGAAGGTCCCGTTCGCAATCCTGCAGTTCCAGAAACTCGAACCCTAAAACCCCAAATCGAACCCAAATCCCCAAAACTCAACCCAAATTTATCATCCATGGTACCAAAACGATCCTAATGAATCGACTAACACGAATCTGAAGCTATTTTTCCAAAAAAACAACTACATATACATGAAAATCGGACTTTTTATCAAGAACCCTAAACTCTAAAAATCACTAAAAATACTAAACTAAAATGCATAAAAATTACATGGATATGTAAAGGATTCGTACCTTAAGCTGTTTGTGATGTTGGATTTGAGAAATCTTGTTGTTTTGATTTCGAGATTTTTAGTGATTTTGAGAGAGAAAAGAGAGAAAATAGAGAAAAGAGAGAAAAGAGAGAAAAGATGTTGAAAATAAGGGTTTTATATCAGAGGTAAATGGGTCTTTTTTTGGGTCTCATTATAGCCAAATGGGGTCTCATTATAGAGGGGTCTTATTATAGTCAAATGGGGTCTCAATTTAGCCTTGCCCTTATTGGTATCCTAATTTTAGTGATAATAAAATCACCGTAACGTAAGTCTGATTTTTGTATTCTTTCAAAATTCGTAAAAATAAATTATTATATGTTTTTTACTATACCACTGAGCTGGGTTTGCCGATTTTAATACAAATATAAACTTTTATTATTATTGTAATATAAATTATAAATGTGGTTACTATTTGATAGGTAAATTATTATAAATTTTATAGTTGATGGTTTGTATATTATAATTTCAAAATAGTAATAAGTTGCGGATCTAAGACTCAATTTTAGGGTATGCCAAAAATATTTTGAAAAAAAATCGATAAAAGACAAATATTTGAGTAACTTATTTGAAGATGATGAATCAATTGCTGAAAGAATGTAAGAAGGTCCAAAATGGTAGTTTAAAGGAAGAAAGAATTGGAGATGCTTTAGATGATTTTATTTCCGTACTAGAAATATTGGAGTCTGAAAATCTCGAAGCCCGTATATTTTATAATCGTAGTAATTTGGTTTAAAAAATCAATACAATAATTTGTTACTATTTTCCTTCGATAGTTTGATGTTGTTTTTCTTTGGGAGAAGTTGGAAAAGAGACAATGGTGAAAAAAGTAAAAAAAAATTAAAATGTTTGGATATCTCTTAAGCCTCAAACTCGTGATCTCAAGTATATTAGTAGAGATCTTTACCATTATACTAAATTTATTTTGTTGATTTAGAGTTGTCTTGGGCATACTCATACCCGCCCCTGGTATAAGGTTATTATAGTTTTGCTATTATACTTTGATTTTTATGTTTTGATTATAGATACCACTAGTGTTGTTCTGAAATTAGTAGTGTGATAAAATAATTGTTATAATTTGATTATAGTATAAGTTATTATTGTTTGATTATTTTATAAGTGGTAAAAAAATTGTTATAAGTATCAGTTTGTAGTATAGTTTAATTATACAATAAATGTATAAGTGACTCTTTGTACATTATGATATTTAAGAATATATTTTTTATTAATTTATACATTTCATAGTTTATACTCTTGAGGACTAGAAGTTGTACAAATTTTCTCAATATGAACTAACTTATTACAAATTCGCTAATAAATTTATATTACAAATGTTCTTCATCTGGAATTTCATCTTTTGATTCAAGCGATTCTTCATCCTTAAGATCTTGTTTAACGTCATTTAGCTCATCGAAGATGTCATTTTGTAACTATTCTGTATCATATTCTTTGCTTTGCATCCTATGGGATGATAAGGCAAAAACCCTAGCCAAATACCAAAAGATTAACTTTCTAGAGAGAAAATATGAACATAGTGATTTTTTAGTCTATTATTTGTTTGTACTTACACCAAGAGTTTCACTCATATTTATACAGGTTACAAATACTCTCGCTCTTCATATCTACTCTATATATGTTACATATTTGAAATAATAAATGTGAAGTAAAGTTTCTTAGTAACTTATTATTCATCATAAACGTCCCTTATGAGGATGAGGTCCTAAAGATGAGGTACCATAAATGAGATTCTGGATATGAGGTCTTGAAGATGAGTTGAGCATGATAAGTCGAGATGAGTATGACGAACCGAGACGGGTTAAACATGACAAAGCGAGGCTAATCATATCGAGGTGGGCTAAGCATGACGAGCCGAGCTGGGTATGACAAGATGAGTTGAGTTGGTCATGCCGTTGACTTGAGCATAACGAGACAAACAGAGCATAACGAAACGAGATGAGCTGAGTTGAGTATGTCGAGTCGATTTAAGCATGACAATGTGAGACTGATCATGGCAAGGTTACTTAATTATGACGAGCCAAACTGAGCATGACGAGACACACTGAGCTGAGCATGCAGAGACGAGTTGAGCTGAGTATATCGAGTCGAACTGAGCATGACGAGGTTTTTAACTATATCTCGTGCTTTATCATTATCTGAGTATTATATCCTCATGATGGGACGTCGTACATCAATCTTTGACTGCAACACATAATTCAACTGTATCACTAGTCAATCTTGTTCGTTTAGCTGTGTATTGCAGCATGGTCAACTAAATGCATATTCACTTGCCCCATAGACATAGGTATATAAAGAACCTATTTGGATAACCTATAAAGAATACAAAAATGTGACTCCTTCTTCCACCACTTCGAGATACCAATAAGGTTATTAACATCATACATATTTAAATCGTACTCAGTTTGTTAGGCCAATTCATTAACATCACGAGGAGTAGTTTTTTTCGTCGTTCGACTTTGCACATCAATTTTCACGTAGTTATTACGAGCCACTTCTCCCATCAATACTACTACTATCATAAAAAATTAAAGATCTAAATAATTGTTCTAGTATTTTTAACATACTTATTATATATTTCATACAAATATTTTTTAATAGCACAACAATATCTATTGTACTCATATGGTTTATTATTAAAAAGTTTGATATATCCATAAAATATCTTAACATTTAGGAAAAGAACCTACCCCTTTTTTAATAGAATAAAAACACATCTAATAGCATAAGTGTGTAGGATGGGGTGAAAATAATTTTTTACTTCCATGTCGAACACCATTTGTGACATACATCCATATCCCTATGTTTATTTAAATGCATGGCAATATTAGTAATACAAAAAAAATGCCAAAATAATGTTAGGATTTTATTGTGTTGAAAAAATATGAGTAAAATCATTAAACGAATACACAAAACGTATTGGTCTAAGACAATGTGACCAATTTAAACCAGTAAGAGGATTAGACATATTAAAGTTATCATAAAGCAACGCAATCTCTTGCTTAAGCATATAACCACGTGCAAAAAGATCATATGTAGAGCTTTGTTTAGTTTTGACATCTAAAATTAATTTTTTGGATTTCTTTTCATTAGCCTTAACAAGGTTTTTAAAATTTAATCGATTAGGAACCAAGGTTGAGACTAGTAGGACCACTTTTCAAATAAGCTCGATATAATGTTTGGATATTATACTTATTACATCATTTGCAATCAATTAAAGTATATGACATAAACATCTAGTATGAAATATTTTTATGAAAACCTGGGTTGCAATCATATTTAAGTTTTTCAATAGTTGTAGCCTTCACATATGAATTATCAAAAAAATTGAGATAATTTTATTTTTAGCTTTAAAATCATGCTTACAATCTAAAATACATTATTTAATTTCAAGAGAATTATGATTACTAATAGAAAAAAATTCTTCTTTAGAGTACCCAATTATGATCAATCCAATGTAAAATAACACATATAACATCAAATTCAGCAAATGTTACTATATTATTAGTTAGAGAAACATTCCATTGGAAATTAAAATTTGCATCTTTAATAAGTTCTTTTTGGTTTATAAATAGCTCTGATTTCATATAGGTATGTACAATGCGTTTGGATTTTGGATTAAGCCCCATACCCATCCAATTCGAGTATCTCCAAGAGTTGGCAATAGAAAAAGGATATGCACTACCGAGAGTAAATATCATGGTTTTATCATTGAAAACAAATACATTATTGGTATTCAGATTAATAGTTTGATTCTTATCTTTAAGAATTTTAGAAGGATCTATAATTTGGTGCCTTTTCTAAATGTCTAATCATAGCTATGGTGTCGTTATTTGTTTCCCACTCTTATAGGATAATTATTTTCCATATGTTTTACACATACATATTTTATTATCACGTCTCTTAATAAAATAGTCTCATATCCAAGATGTTTTCTTCCTAGACTTTAAACTAGTCATAGTATTAACGATCACATGAGAATAATCTATTTCGATGGTTGAATTTGTAGACCAGTATCTAAAAGATTGTTCATATCTATGTTTTGATCACTAAACATAATACAATTTAGGTATAAATGTCGCAAAGGCTGGATAATAATTTATGTTACTTTTTGGTGTTATTAGAAAAATAAAAATAAAATATGAAGTAACTAGTAATATGAAGCACATAAAAATAGAAATATTATATCAAACACTTATAATCACAAATTAACTACCATGAAGAAAACTTGAGTAGATCGAATTTAAAATTTTCTCAAAAGTTATAGAAGATTATAAAATAAGAAGTTGGTTTGAAAGAGTATATAAGTTGGTTTAAGATATTTTGGAGGAAGAAGGTTGTTTAAGAGATGATGAATGAGAAATGAATGTGGACACCCGTTTGGTCCAATAGTTATTTCATATTTCAAAATTATAGAGAAAAACTACCAAACATGTTACGTGGAAAACTACCAAACACGTTACGTGAAACGAGCGTCCTCTTATGGTAGCGGACGCCCGTTTGGTCCAACAACTATTTTATATTTAAAAATTAGACCTAACGGGAATTTGTTGTCCTAAGAAGACGCCCATTTATGGAAAACGACTAGCCAACTAAAGCGATTTGCTAGTCGTTGTTGGAAAGTGGGCGTCCACTTAGAGAAACGAAAGTCCGTTTTAGCTACGACTAGCCAACAATTACATTTGGCTAACTGTTAGAGCAAACAGACGCGCACTATGTCAAACAAATGTATGTTTGTTCTAAAATGGCTAGTCGAAATCGCAGTTGGCTAATGTCTCTGGTAAACATGCGTCTGTTTTGCACGGTGGGTGCATGTTTACTCCAATAGCTAGTCAATTGTACTTGTTGGCTAGTCGTTGGAGCGAGCGAATATAATTGATTTCTTCTTATACATATCATCATTTTAGTCATTTTTCATATCATCCTTCTACTCATTCTACTATTGAAATCATCATTCTACACTTTTTTCTCAAATCAACATTTTACTATTAAGTTGCTCCGAAAACTAGAAAACATATCAAAAGTGATATCAGTGAAGCATTCAAACCAAGAAGTATCACAACCATTATGATCAATGTAGATGTAAAAATATATGAAAAATCATATGAGGATCTCGATGAACTAATTCTACATGGTCCTTACGACGACGTTCACGTTCCGAGTGACAATAAGATAAATGTTGGTATGTACTTATACTTTACTGATCTCAATGACGTCCAAGGTACCTAGTTATTAATTGATAGTTTTGTCAAGTTATGTTGGTTCGATTTTTCCACATATGGATGCAAATGGTATGTCAAGATAGTAGATAAATTTTACAAAGTTGTAAAAATATATATGAATAATGAATTAAATCCTGGTATTCGTTTCACTACTAATGATAGAAGGTATACATTTTATGCACCTGGCCTACTAAAAAATAGTTTTCCTATGTGTGATTTAGGATTTGATTTCATTCCCTTAAGTTATCCTAAAAAGAATTGGCCTACTGATTGGAATTTGATATCTGAAAAAGCAATGCATTTACTGAATAATTGCAGATTTAGGCAAATTATTAGCAATGCAATTGTTAGCTTTAGGACTAAAGTTGCAGTTAGTAGGAAAAAATATAACAACAACACATAAATAAGTTCTAAATTGTTTTAGCGAATGTGCCTCTCATTAGAATAATAAAGATACAATCATGAAAAGTCTTCAATCATTTATAATTTATGGTATAATTTTGAAGCACAAAATACCAACTTTGACCATTAAGCATATGTCATATTCATGTGGTAAACAATATTTACCTTATGGGATGATATTAAATCATTTTTTTATGAAGAATGGGGTAGATATTAGTCTGTATGTTGAGCGTCCAGTTCCGAAAGATTCAAATTTACGAAATTTATCTCTAAAAAGCCAAGAAATACATATATTAAATGAAAAACTTTAGTCGAACTGATAGGTCTTGAATATTCTGAGAAACGTAAGGATCTAGTATGGTCATACAATCAATGTGTTGCACCTCAGCCACATCAAGGGTGGATGGCATGCGGGCATGATAGGATGCAAAGGTCAAGCACTTCTGGTGCCGGTATATCTTATCATCAACCACAAGAATCTCAAAGGGGGTTATCCGATTGTGAGCTGCTCGATGGCATAAATCCTGAAATGTATACTAACTTTGGCCAATTGCATAATAAATTTGGTCAAATACGTATTATGTAGAGTCAATTATATGAGAGCCATAGTCACTCTGACTCTAGATTTCATACCTTTTAACAAAGCTATAATCTCAACCAATCATATTAACGTGACTACTTACGAAAAATTGGTGAAAAGCTACAGTTCCAATAAGTTTATCACAACTTCTTGGTTAATACTTCGACTCCTCAACAAGAACCTAAAAATCTTACACCTCAAGCACCAATTTGTTTAATGATCCAGATTACAACAATATAGGTATGTGATAACTTAGTTTTTATTTTAATTTATTAGACTAAACATTTTATTTTATTTTATTATGTTTTTCTATATTATTATATTAAACATTTTATTATTTTGTTCTAATAATCTATTGTATGGTTTTATTTTTATGAATTTTAAACTTTTTTTGTTAATTAAATATCTATTTAGTTTTATTTTGTTATTTACGGTTGTACAAGTAGTGTATGAATATATAGACAACTCCAATCTTTTTAAATATTTGTATAATTATATACAATTTCAAGAACTTTAAAGATATAGTAATGAATATATATATATATAATCATATAAAAAAACTTAGTTTTTTATCTTTCAGTTAAATTTATTCATAAAAAAATATTTAAAAAATATTTATTCAAAGATCCAATAAACTATTGATAATAATAAAAATTAAAAAATATCTTAAGTATTGCGTTTATGACAATAAATATCTTAATTTTCTCTCATTCGACCATATATACACATACTAATTAAAAATATTTTGAAATATTATGATATATATATATATATATAATCAATAAAATCAAATAAATAAAATCGATCATGGCGAGATTAGGTCACGACATGATTTTAGTCACGATGGTACGTGATCACAGCCGAACTTCAATCACAACGAGACTAAATTAAACAAAACGGGATCAGATTTAAACAAAACATAACAAAATGTGACAAACACAATTGCTAGACATATGAAACCAAACTAAATTATCAAACATCATAAAAAAGTATAAGTTATCAAAAAATATTTGGAACACGTTTACTTTTTAAAATATTTTTTAAATATAAGTACATTGTTTTCAAAATATAAAACTATGATGGTTTAATCTCTCTCATACCAACACTTCAGTTCTCTTTCTAAAATAGGTTACACATTTTTCTTCCAAAAAAACAGACTAAAAACATCAACATTTTGACTCAGTTAGTTATTTAAAAATCATGTTAGGCTCGTTCAGAGTAGGGTATTTTTTAGTACAACAGTGTTCAGAGCTTCATGTTTTACGTGTATTTTGTCTTTCAAAAGCATAACTTACTTCATTTTTATTTTTACTTTCATTTTCAAAAATTATTACATATGGTTATTATAGTTTTTTTAGGGTTGTTCTCGTTTGTTACTTTTATGGATTATATTTTGTGATTTTAGGTCAACTAGGGTCTTGAAATGTGATAATACTTTGGTTTTATGAATTTTGTAGTACAATGTTTAAGTGAACCAAGGTCTTAAACGATTTATATGTTGCTTTATAAGTTTGATTTTATAGGAAATTGTTTTAAAATCGGGAAACAACAGTATATGACATTAAAACTAGTCATTTATATTTCGCGTTTTATAGTTTTCCAAAGTTGGAAATAATGTGTAATGTCTACTAATAATTCAATTTGATAGCCAAATTTACAAATAATTTGCCATTAAAAATATTCTTTGTTAATGATTCACGGGCCAATGATTCACAATTAACGATTTCCCATTGATTCAACTCGTAATTACAAAATGATTTGTGGTTCATGATTTATTTTTACTAATGATTCATGATTTTCTATCAATATTTGTTGATTATTCACGCTTCATGTCTTTTGTATGATATGAACTTGTATTTAGTTCAAGTAAAAATGGTAACTTGAAAAGAAATATAATCATTTTCTGTTGTCTCTTAAAAGAAATATATGATATAGTAAGATACAAGAAAAATAATTTTTTTACGAGGAAACAATGCGACTTAGTAGTATAAATCATCAAGAACTACAACAACAAAGAATGATATTTTAAGTTGGGGTCCAAATTTATACAACTTCTAATCAAATATATAAAGACTATTTTTGGTCTAAAGAATATTGAAGATGAAATTTCATATAATGCTCTTAGAATTTTACAACCAGATATAATAAAGATCAAGAATCAAGAATCAAGAATCAAGAATCAAGAATAATAAATACATATTTCATCGATCCAATTAAACATGGACCACTTAAGTTTATAAATTTGAAGATTATGGTATGCAACTATTTCCCAATTCACTGCGTAATTGTTATTCGTTCATGATTTTCTGTTACTCATTTCATCTTTGTTTGTGACTCACTTTTTTATAATTAACATTTCATTAATAATTTGCATTTATGCTTTCTTCTTCATTCACGATTTAAGTTTATGCTTTCCTCTACATTCCCACTTAACGTTAATATTACTTTTTTATATTTTAGGATGAAACACTCAAACCTCTTAGAACTATAAGAGAGCAAGGATAAAAGAGGTGGCTATACTTTTTTTCTGCTAGCTTGCTCAACATTGTTCTACTCATACATGAGAAAATGTCTTGGCTTTGAAGATTATTTATTACATCAAAGAAATGGTTAATCAAGATCTATAATTAGATAAAATAAATAAAGGAGACACTTATGAATTCAATTCACAACTCTTTCGGTCCTAAGTCTGATAAAGTTGTATGATGCAATATTTTTGGTTAATATCTTATCAACGTTTTTTTAATAAATAAATAAAATAGTCTATATACTCAATACTATATGTTTGATACATGCAGATAATTATTATGGAACATAAAACACATGGGTAATGAGCAAATATCAGAAAGGTTTGCTTCCAATATGTTTAAAAATATTAGGAATTTAATAATTTAATTTCATTGAAACGCTTTGAAATATCGTATACAAAAACTAGTTTAAAGCACTAGATTCTTGTTAAGAATCATCCCATTGGCTTAGGAAAAAAACTAACCACATGAAACTCTCGAGTTTAATGTTAGTATGGTTAGCTTTATTTTAAAACTTACACCATTTTCAATATAGTTTTCTAAAAGGTAGATAAATTCAGAAATAGAGGTAAGCTTCTGTCACATAATAATTCTTAATATTTTGTATGTTATGGTTATTTGACTTATTTATATTATGTTTCAAACTTTTCTTTTAACGTTGAAAAGTACCCATAAACTATTTTCTTCGAAAATAAAATCCAAACTATTTACAATAAAGATTGAATAAGAAAATATGATGTTTGTGATATCAAGAGCATCAAATCTTTGCAACCCTGCCGCCACTACTACCCTACATTTTTTCCGCAATACAAAATTCCATTATTTTAGCTGCAAATGGACATCCCGCCAGTGCAATCATTCAAACTTCCATCTTTGATGCACCACGTGCAATCACCATCGCCAAAGAGGAATCTATAAGTACACTCAAACATAAGTTACATTATGTGAAATGAGCTTACGTGGGAGAATTTTCGGCAATCAAACATAACATCGCCGTTTTTAGAAATTCAATACAGGAATGATCCATCCTAAAGATTATAAATAGATTATTCCCACAATCTGAAATAAATTATCTTAATAAAAAAACCATTTAGGGAAAGCCAATGATTCCCCGCCGTTCGATTAGTATTGTTTACCAGTGGCTAACCCCTCACAACATAACGACCATTCGTTATTTTACGCATGTAAAAAATATCACCCTGCGAGAGAAATTTCCCAAAAAAACACATACATGTGAGATTTCAGAAATGATCGACTGATAAGCAGGACTGCTGTCATTATCGACATTATCGGGTTTATTTATAGAGCTAATCTCATGTATGCCATCAATAAAACAGGGGGTGGGTACTATCGTTAGATGAGACAGCCTCGAATGTATCACAAAAGCTTTCTATAAATATCATATCTTCGATAATAAATGGATCATATAAAGTTATCATTGGTTGACCATATCAACTATGCACTAATGGATACTTATAGCATTTATGGGAAAATTTGTGTGATCCGGAAATATAAATGTGTTTCTAGGAAGTTCTATGACACTTCTCTTGCTATAGAGTAATAGTAATTAACCAAAGACCAGATTCTCCTTAAAAAATATAGACGACCTGGGGGAGGACCTAAAATCATCGAGCTTCAGATGGTAGTTGAAAAATTCAAACTCATCTTTAAATGGATAGTCCACATATGGAAGGGTCTGCAATGAGCTATTTGATCTCAACTATTAATATTCTTATATGACAATCTGGATATCTTTGTTTGGTTTAAAAACACATCAAAAGATTCATGGCCTCGATAATTTACCATAAACTGTCAATCAACAATATTTGTCAGCCAATTAAATAATTACGCACGTCATTCTCTCATGAGAAAGTTGAGGCACTCGTTGTTGAAATCGAGCGATTAAGCCAAATAGGTCGTTATAAAGAATAATTGTACCTTATCTGAACCGAGCATACCCAAATGATCTATTCTCAGTCCTGAAAATTAACTAGTTGATGGATGCTACCTCTAGAAACAAAAAGTTATCATTCATGGATGCTTATTTGGGCAACAACCAGATTTTGTGCATTATGGGGATGACGAGCATACAACTTTTATTACCGAGTGAGGTCTCCAATTCTATAAACTAATGCATTTCGATATGAAAAATACAGGTGCAATATACCAATGTCATTCGAATAAAGCATTATTCATTGAGATAAGGCAAAGTTTCATGCGTACACCAACGACATGCTAGTCACCAGTTGGGAAGAGCGAACCCACCTCGTCGACTTTGAAGAGAGTTTCAACAACCTTTGATATATCAACCTTAAGCTCAATATATAGAAATGCAAATTCAGAGTCCACTCTAATAAATTATTAGGCTACTTGGGTGATAAAAAAAAGATCGAGTCATATATAACTCAGCTAGCGAACTTAGCGGCAATAAAGCTACCACAGTCTATTAAGGAAGTGCAAATCCCCATCGACAAGTTGAATGCCCTTTATCGGTTCATTTATTGATCTTTTGACAATTGTGCCTCATTGTTCAAAGTACTCAAGGGCGTCTGGTAGTTCAACCAACCACCAAAATATGATGAGATATTTCATAACATCAAGTAGCTCTTGGCTTCCCTCATTTCATCACGAGGCCGAATCTATGTGACACTTATTAATATAATCTGACCTTGTTTAAGTATGTAGTAAGTACAATTTTGCTAAAAAAGGAAACAACTGTCTGTCAATCCATTTATTATGTTAGTAAGTCACTTCTCGTTGTCGAATACTAATATTTACAATTGGAGAAAATCGCTCGAGCTTTAGTAGTGGCATTCAGAAAAATGAGGTAGTAATTCAAAGGCATTCCATATTTATCCAAACGTATTTCCCATTGAGAAATTCCCTCTAACAGCCTAACCTCTTGGGATGACTAATAATTTTCCATAGTTAACTAAAGAACCAAAATAAATTAGTTCAATTCTAATCTACCACTTTTGTTAGGCTAGTTGTTTCAAAATAGTATATAATATAAAATTCCAGCTTAGTGCCCATCGTGTACAAACGAATCTTCCGAAAGTAGCTCATGAGTATTATATTTTCATCGTACATAATAATTTTCCTTAGTCAACTGAAAAAATTATATATCGCATGCTAATTGTAGAACCTTTTTTTGTGGGATATTTGTTTCGATATATGCTTCTGGATGATATGCATCATATAATTTCAGCTTAGTATTTGTTTGAATATTTGTTCCACTATGGTAGCCGTAAAAAAAATTATTTTAGTATCCGTAATGTGGGAAAACATCTTCCAAAAGTAACTCCGGAATACCAGATCTTCATCGAGCACTATAAGCAACCCATGAAATCTAACAATATATGAATCCTTAAATGCATCGAATCACGTAGAACGTGGACTTATTTTATGTAATTTTTTTGCAATAGAGTTATCATTAGTAAATTAAGAAATTATCTCTCTAAACTGGTGTATTTAGGTTGGAGCAATTATTCTTCATCAATTTCATTATCGATCGTGTTCTGACGTGGTTCATATATAAATAATAGTAATTGTGAACGTTTCTCAAGATATCTCTTTTGTGGGGCATTGGATAACAAAATTGTAAAAAATGTAACATATATAGCATTGATGTGTTGTTTTTTCCTTAGTATCTTCATGTTTCACTTTTTCTTTGTTCGTAGTGGCATAGGAAATATCAAGACTATTTGGGGTAGAACTAAACTTTGCCTTAGATGATAAGGGTTGGGATGCCACGATATGTGAGGTATGCCATGTGATGATGCTTGTTTCCTTTAAATATAGGTAGTGTTCCACTATTCGTACCAATTCGTAAGCTCATTCTGATGTATAAATACCATGAGTTATTAGCTCTTTTCAAATGTCACGACGAAGTCTAGTTCTAAAACAAAATAAAGTAATCAACGCTTTTTCAGTTACATCACATCTCACCATTAATTTTTCAAATACATAAATATACTCAGCAACAGTTAGGTTGTCTTGGTGAACCATGTTCTATTAATCATACAGTTGTTATCGATAAGATAGAGGAATACATTTTTTCCAAAGTTTTCTCTTCATTTCTCTTCCATGTAACAATTGGTTTTTCTTCTACTCGTAAACCCCAAAAATTTATATTTTACTTTATTTTCTAATCTAAAACTTACTCAAGATCACGGCTTTAAACCTCATAAACCCAAAAAAAAATTACATTTATCATGGGTTTAAACCTCATAAACCCCCAAAAAAAATTACATTTTCCTTCTTATAGTTTTTTCTTTTCTACTCCACAACTTAATCAAGATCATCATTTTCCTTTCTTATGTAAAATTACGAGGAGTTTCGATAATGACATCTAAGTATGAAAAAATAGATATGCAGAGAGAATAAAATTCAATGTATTAAACTGCAGCACAAAATAGCTTTAAATAGCCTACAAGAAGCGTTACATATTCTAGTCATTAAATGATAGCTTTTATTGACCAGAATAGTAACACCTAAAATACTAATTAATGTAACGTCTAAAATGCTAATTCATATAACATCTAACTATTAAATAAATTCCAACAAATCCCTCTCTTAAACTGGATATGCGTGAAAAGAAACCAGTTTAATCTTCTAGTGTTTGCACTCCAGGTGAACTTCGACACATATCATACGTCTCCAGCTTCACTGGCTTGGTCATTATATATGCAACTTGTTCTTCTATTCTACACAGCTTCACAACTTCTTGATTTGTAAGATCTCGTAGATAATTATACCTTACATTGATATGCTTCATGCGCCTATGCATCATTAGATTCTTAGAGACTTTAAATGAAGAAGTGTTGTCGCAATAGATTTCCAGACACTCGGATTGTTCAGATGTGATTTGTTCCATAATTTCTCTGAGCCATACACAACGAAAAGCACAAGATGTTGCAGCAATGTACTTTACTTCGGTTGTAGACAAAGTAACTACCTCTTATTTTCTTGAGCTCCGACATATAGTAGCTTCATTGAACATAAAAACATAACCTGAAGTGCTTTTTCAAACATCGAGATCACCAGCATAATCACTATCCGTGTATGCTTTCACGTTCATATTTGATTCTCTCTTATAAAAAATACCAAACTCCATTGTACCTATTAAGTATCGCAGAAATCTCTTAGATGCATGCATATGTTCCTCATACATCATGTCAGGTCTTGTAACTGTGAGGTACATTAGACAACCCAACAACTGCTTGTATAGAGTATCATTGACTTCTTTTCCAACTCATTCCTTTGAGAGTTTAGAACCTGGGACAATGGGTTTTTTTTACTGAATTACAGTCTACCATGTCAAACCTTTCCAACACCTCATGAGCTTAATTTTTATGTCTTAAGTGAATCCCGTATTGGCTTTGATGAATTTAACACCAAGAAAGAACCTCATCAAACCAAGATCAATCATCTCAAATTCTCGTGTTATTGAAAACTTAAACTCTTTAATTAACTGCTCATCATTTCCAGTTAAAATTAAATCATCAACATAGAGACTTACCATGCTAAACGTTACTCATTCCTTCTTAATGAATAATGTGTGATCATGACTACTTCTTCTTGCTTGAAATAACTCTATACCCAATAAAACCAAGCTCGGGGAGCTTGCTTCAAACCATAAAAAGATATCTTGAGTCGATATACTTTATCTTTTTCACCTTTTTTGACAAAACCCTCTGATTGATCCACATAAACCACTTCTTTTAATTCTCCATATAAGAAGACACCTTTTACATCTAATTGATATACTTTCCAACTTTTGTGTGCAGCAACAACCAATAAAATTATGATTGTATCCCATCTTGCAACCAGTGCAAAGAAATCATCATAGTCAATTCCTTCTTCTTGTGTATATCCTTTCACCACCAATCTTGCTTTGTATTTATCCACTTCCCCATCTTCATTTAATTTAGTCTTGTAAACCCATTTAACCCAAATTTTCTTTGCATTAGCAGGGAAAGTTACAAGTTCCCATGTGTTATTTTTCTCAATGTCTTCAATTTTACATTTTATCGCTTCAATCCACTTTGTTTCTTTGACAACTTCTGTAAAACACATCAGATCAGCATGAGACATAAATAGTGCCAATGCCATTTATACTTCACACTTTTCATCTGAAATCATTTCTCAACTTTCATAATCTTGCATCCATATTTGTGTTCTATGATTTTTTTCTGATGTGTTTCAGGTTGAGGTGACATAATATTATTTTCACCAATGATATTTTCCTCAACAACTTTGATTTCTTCACCATTATCCTGTCTAGTAGTGTTTTATTCTCTCCATTCAAGACTATTATCTGATTTTTTCACATCAACATTCCAATCCCAATTCTCTTCATATTCGAATATTACATCCCGACTAATGACAATTTTCTTTGAAGTTGGATTATAAAGTCGGCATTCCTTTCACTCCTCGCTTACTCCAAGTAAAATACACTTATGAATCATGTTTTCTAGATTTATTCTATGATGTTCAGGGATGTGCACATGACCTATGCAACCAAAAATTTGAAATAGCTCACACTTGATTTAATTCCACTATAGCACTCTTTTAGGAACCATATCACTTACAACACTTATCACACTTCTATTCAACACATGACACGTTCACTTAGCCGCCTCAACCCATAAAGTATTTGGCATGTTTTTTTTTCTGCAAGTAAACATCTGACCATGTTCATGATTGTGCGATTTTGTCTCTCGGCTACTCCATTTTGTTGAGGAGTATAGGCAACAATTAGTTGTCTTTTGATTCAATTTTCTTCGCAAAATTGGTTGAAGATATTTGAAGTAAAATTTTCTCCTATATCATTTCTCAAACAAAATATAAATTTTTCAACTTCATTTTGGATAAGTCTTTTGAAGTTTTTAAAAACAACAAAAGCTTCATTGCTTATGATAAAAAATATATCGAACTTTTGCGACTATGATCATCTACCAACAAGAATATATACCTTTTTCCGCTACGAGAAGAAGGAGATATCGGCCCACATAAATCTGCAAGAACAAGCTTTAGTTTCTCTGTTGCTCGCCACTGACTTTTCTTTGACATGATTTCCCGATGTTGCTTTCCAATATTGCATACTTCACACACTTTTGTCTCCTCTTTCATTTGAGGTAATCTCTTTACCATTTGCTTTTCTTGCATAATATTAATGTATGTGTTACTCAAATGACTATAGCACTTGTGCCATAAACCGAATGACTCGTCATCTTCTACTTTTAGACATCTATTTAGATAAGACTTTCTAATTACAAATATAGTGAACATGCAATTTATTGTCATTGTAGAGTTTATAATCAAACCTTTATGAGGATGGTAGATTTTGCATGATTTTTGGTCAATCAAAATAGTTAAACCCCTTTCTTGAAGTTTCCCAACACTCAGTAGATTATTAGTCAATTCTGGAACAAAAAACACATCTGTTAATATTTGGGTCAGCCCTTCGACTTCAAACTTCATAATTCATTTTCCTATCACCTTCATTCGTGAGCTACTCCATAGTTTTACTCAATGTCTAAAGTTTTTATTGAGCTAAACAAACCAATGTTTGTTAGATGTCATATGATTTGAGTAACCATAATCGATAAACCAAACCCCTTTATCTTCAACCTCTTTGTTATTCATATGAGTCATTAAAAGTAATTATTCTCCTTCATCAAACTCGTTGTAGTTTGCTCTTTTTATCCATTTGGGCACTCATATTGATAATTTCTTAGCTTGTGACACATGAAGCACTCAACATGAGCTCTGTTAATAGTCCATCCTCTTCGACCTCTTCCCCTGCCTCTCGAGAAATTACTTCCCCCTCTGCCAAAATTACTTCTTCCACTGCTTTGTCCATAACTGCAATCACCCTCAACTTTCAGTACTTGTTCTTCAGAGACCTTGCAACGTAGCTTCCGTTCATGAACAAATAATAAGCTTTGCAACTCATCGACTGTCATTTGATCAATATATGTTGACTCCTTATTTGAACATACAATATAGTTGAAATCGTATGTCATCGTGCGCAGGATTTTCTGAATAGTCTTTACATCTTTTAGGTCTTCTCCACAGTTTCTCTTGTTAGTTGCTATGACCATGACTCTTCTAAATTAATTTGTCACTATCTCACCCTTTTTCATCTCCTCTGTTTTAAACAATCTTCGAAACCTCTAGATTTGAGCATGCTTTACTCTTTCATTGCCATGATACTTGGTCTTCATTGCTTCCCAAAGTTGTTTGGATGTCTATTTTTGATTAATGGTCTTGAAAATAGTCTTGTCGATGGACTGAAACAAATAATTCGTTTCCTTCAAATCCTAAAGCCTAGATTCATCCAATCATTTGTTGCACGACCTAGTTGAATCACACACTAGTACTCTTTTGAATGTAAGAGATTTCACATGAGTAAACTCCATTAATCGTAATCTCCATCAAATTTGGGCACACATGGGCGATTGAAATTGTTCCAATCAGATGTCATTTTTTCACACTTTCTTCACACTTATTTCACAATTTTTTTCACTCAAAACACTTGTTTCACACTTTATGTGTTTCACTCAGACACACATACCTCACTCTTTCTGTGTTTGACTTAGACACACATACCTCACTCTTTTTGTATTTTACTCAAACACACATACCTCACTTTTTTTGTGTTTCACTCAGACACACATACCTCACTCTCACTCGAATTATTTTACTTAAACACCCATACCTCACTCTGATACCATATTAGAATTACGAGACATTTAGATAATGACATCTAAGTATGGAAAATGGATTTAAATAGCCTACAAGAAGCGTTACATATTCCACTCAATCAATGATAGTTTTTATTGACCGGAATAGTAACATTTAAAATACTAATTGATGTAACGTCCAAAATACTAATTCATATAAAGAAATTAAATCAATTCCAACATCTTATGGTTCTTTTCTTTTCTACTCCACAACTTACTCAAGATCATGGGTTCAAACCTCATAACCCTAAAAAACAAAATTCATTTCTTTCTTTTCTACTCGACAATGATCATTTGTTCCTTTCATTTTATTTAACTAGCTCTTCATGTTATTGGGAATATTTTTGCTAAGAAAAATAAGAAGAAATATATATATATATATATATATATATATATATATATATATATATATAATATTTGTTTTAAGATGAATGGAAAAGGTACATCATTCCTTATTTATATAATTTTATTAATCATAATTGGATAATTTATTAATTGTATCTAAATAATAAATTTAAGTAATAAATTTATTGATTTATTAATTAAATAAATATATTTTAATAATAAAATTCTATAATAAGACTAAAGTTTAAATGATAAAATATGTTATGTAATGAATTGGTTACTAATTGTATTTAAGTTATCAAATGATTTGGTTACTAATTTTAGGTTTTTTTCTTCATAATACTGTTAAATTTTATTTTGTTTGTCTAATATTTAATAGATGATTTAGTTTTATTTGTTTATAAGATATTGGACAGATTTTTTACGCTTCAGTCTAGACTTCTAGAGTTTTATACTCCAATTATTATAATTGAATCAACTAAAATATTCTTTTATTCATTTATCAAGTGAAATATTTGATATTTTTAAAATTTAATATTTAAATATTTATTTTTTGTTAATATTTTTTCTATCATTTTTTGACATAATCTTAATTTTAATTATGGTTTGTGACCAAGCTATTTAACTTTTATAAAAGTCAAATAATATATATATATATATATATATATATATATATATGTTGTATGCAAAAAGATAAACAAGAGTAAAGATGTATCTTTATATTAAAGAATTGAAAAATAAACATACGGACTATGATACTAAAATGGATGTAATACACTTGACTATATCGATTTTTTTAAAGATTTTTTTATTAAAATAATGGTGTTTGAACATTAAAGAGGCGTAAAAACAAAAAAGAGGCGTTAGACTAAAATTAAAGAGTTTTAAATCTAAAAAATTTCCCTCATTCTTTCTACTGCATTCTTCACAGCTTCAAACACCCAATCATACATCCATTACTGAGTTTGGCACAAAAACTTCATCAATACGACCTTCTTCTCAAAGACTGAATTTATCAAGAAAAAATCTTCACAACTTCTGAACTTCAAGAATTTAATCGAGCTGTTAGTTGATTATTACGACCATCATTGAGAAACTGAAGCAAAAATTGGGACCGGAAGAGACATCTCATGCGAGGAACTTAAGCAGATCCATCTGGACAATGGACAATCTGTACTAGAAAAGAGTAGGGCATCTTGCTCTGAAACAACAAGACAAGGTTAGTGATAACTATAGTTATTGACATAAGCTAAACCTAAACTTTCCAGTATTAGAATGGATTTTAAGTTAGCATAATATTTCTTGTCTCATTTTACATTTCAGAGTCCAGCGAGTAAGCCAATCGGTTGCTTGATTATGGTCTCTGAAAATGTGATTGATGATCATAGAAGGGGAAACGCGCCTTTTACAACAGCTGAGAATAGAATTTAAGACCCAAGGGTAGTTGTCATAACTCAAGTAATTAACAATTAGCAATGAGTCAGTTTCGGTATCTATTTGGTCTCAACCTTTCTTTTTGAAATATAGAAGACCATCCAATAAGGCACACGCTTCAGCCATTAATGAAGTTAGCTTACTATATAAAAAACTAGCTTCATGAAGAAGATTACCATCCTCATCTCTGATGATAATGCCTCTGTTAGCTTCTCTGTTTTGGTGGCAGGATGCATCAGTGTTTAATTCCAATTTACCAGCAGTAGGGTGATTCCATTTAAGAATAGACGGCCTAAACTTAAGATCCTTGCAAATATTATAAAATCCAAGCTCCTTAGCTATATTAAGATCCTTAAACGAGTGATTATAGTCAATATTGTTAAGGATTTTAACAACTTCAGATATCACCACATGATAAGAAACAGTTTTGCCTTTAAATTTAGATCGATTTATGTATTTTCAGATGACACTATATATTAGAGAAGGAATAACATGCCTCACTTTCACTATTTTACCATCTTCATTACTCTCTCATTCCTTCATCTAAAATTTCTTACTTCTCTTTTCAAAATTCTCTTGGTGTGAGTTTATATTCACGGCAAGAAACGCACTGGTAAAAGACGTGTGGCTTAATCTTTCAGAGTTAGAAAAAACACAAAGAGTTAAGCGAGAAAGGCGTATTGTTGCGGGTCTTCCAGTTTCTCCAATCGAAAAACCTGAAACACCAATTTCAAAGGCTGACCGAGGTTCATCTTTTCCTAGAAGCTCAAAACCCAGAAGGTTATTTCAACCAAGTCTTTCACCCATCGTATCAGGTGCATCGGTTCAGGAGTCACAACCCACTGTCGAGCGGGAAAAAGCTGTTACAAGCACAATGAGACCCTCTCCATTCATAGTTATGGGATCAGATGATGAAAAATCCCCAGAAAAACTGACACTTCGCCGAAAAGGCCGCTTAGTAAAAGGCCTAGTTGTTGCTTCACAATCTACGTCTTCGAAATCTGGGCCCCCTAAGTCTGGGGCCAAGGAAAAAGCTACAGGGTCAGAGGAATCTATCAACGTCCCTAAGGATAAATCATCTGGTCCGGAGGCCACTGAAGCAGGCCTTTGAAATGAACCCTTCGGAACCAAGCCCCAGCCGGACACTAGATCATTAAGAGAAAGTGATGCTCAACCATCCGGACAGCTTAATGAGCCAGCCACCAGCATTCCCCCACAAACGACAACTGACAAACCTTCTATAATGATGGAAGAAGCGATGGAAGACAACATATAAGAGGCCCCATATGAGACCGACGTCTCTGGCAAAATAGGGGAAGTTTCCACTGATAAAAAGGGCAAGGGTAAAGAGAAGCTGTGTTTGAAACATCCGGACCTGCCGGAGTCCCTGGAAGGTAAAGTGGGACCCTGCTTCCACAAGGTGAGCGTAAAGTATCTGCTAGCCATGCAGAACATTAACTATGTCTATACTCACACAGCTGAGTTAGACCAGATCCAGATGAAGTGAAGGATCCTGGAAAATGTCAAGGTGAGGATACCGGTCACTCCGGAGACACCAATAGACTGCAGGCTGAGCGAGGTAGTTATCTACACAGAGCTGTTCAATTGGGGGCTCAGATTTCCCTTGGACCCAGAGATCGTCAGATATTTTCATCTGATAAAGCTCTATCCAAGCCAACTGAGTCCCAATGTTTGGTACACTCTCATGGATTGCATCATGGCCTCTAGGCTCTCTGGAATACCGCTTCCGATGAAGCAGTTTGCTGCTGTGGCCAGCCTTTGCAAGAATCACATTATCCCCTTCTACCATTACAGCATGGGTGACAATTTTAAGGTGGTGGATGATCTGCTCGAGTCGGAGAAGAATTGGAAGACCCAATTCTTGTTCATTAGTGGTGCTTGGGAAAATGGGAGAAAGATTAAAGCTGGTGTCAACTCAAGCATGCTCACCAGCAGATGGAAAAGCACAGGTAAATATTTCATCATGTTTTTTTCTTTCCTTATAAAAAGCCCATTTATTTAAGTGATCTTCTTTTTATTTGGGTAGTGCTGCCGAAGGAGTTCACCGATTACTTGGAGAAGGGGCAGACAACCTGTGCCAAGCTGAACGCCTGGGCTGCTGACAAATAGGAAAATCGCTTCCACAATTGTTTTACTGTCGGAAATTTGGTGAGATCCCACCTCTGGAACACAATCGGCCGGAGAGACCTGACTTGGGAAGAACTGACCACACTACCTCTTCCGGGTGTCATCCTCTAGAGGACAGACGATAAAGATGGTAAGATGGCCTTTCCTGGTAGAGCTAAAGCCCCAAGTAAGATGAAGGGCAAAAAAAGCAAGAAAAAGCAAGATGCAACTGAGGTTGCTCAAGATGGTGCTGAGGAGATTGTTCCAGCAAATTAGGAAGGACAGGATCAATGGGGGATCGATGCTGATCTACTTCAAGTGGTTGAAAATAAGAGTACCAAAAAGGCAGGTGGACCCCCAAGCCCCTCAAAGGCTCCTAAAAAGGATCGAAAACGGGGAGCAGATGGTGGAGACAGGGAAGCCAAGAAGAAAAAAGTCTCCAAGGGGGATGAAGTAGCTCTCCGGCCTCCAGAGTCACTTTCTCCGGTTCACCTAGCAGACCCCACACAGGCTGAGCCAATCCCAAATGATCTCCACATCGGAGATGGTACCAGAGGGGATATCAATATTGATAGAGTAGATTTCAGTGACCTTTCAAGGGACTGGCCTTTACTTTGGAGACCTCGAGAAAGACGACTTTGCTGGCCCTTACCTCCCTCCAAGCTCCTCGCATATGGTCACTTTCAATGGTAAGTCTTTTTCTGTTTCAGAGGAGAATGACATGGTGACCCACTCCTTGTTGAGAAATATTCAACCGGTGCTCAACCTAGAGAGACAAGTGCGAAGTTAATCTACCATCATCAACACACTCAACGTGGACAAAAAGAGCTTATCCAACAATCTCCTAAACGCTAACCAGAATGTTGAGGCCTTAAGGAGAGAGATCGAGGAGTTGAAGAAGGGGAAAGAGGACTTGGCTACCAAGCTGACCACTTTAGAGGGGGTTAACAGAGAACTTCAAACTAAGTGTTCTGGCTTGGAGAAGGATCTCTCCACTTTGAAGGATGAGGTGAAGGCCAGGGACAATGTTATCCAGACCCTGACTAGTGACAATACCTCACTCGAAGATGCTGTGTCTAGAGCCACCAAAGAGAAAGAAGATTTGATAAAGGATCAGGAGAAGACAATCCAGGCCAGGATTGATGAATACACCAATAAGGTGATCGACTCCCAAGAAGAGAGGTATGCCGAAGTCAAATCCGATATGGTCTTGCTTTTTCATAAAACATTTCCAAATAGGACACTCGGAGATTTATGGCGATATGTGGAATACGAAGACCTCGCTCACCACACTATGACCGATGGTGATAAGCACAACTATTCCATTGGTTATGATGATACCACTGACGAAGATGAAGGGACCAGAGAGAGCCCAAGTGAGGAACCCAAAGACCCCAAAAAGAAAGCAGATAAGGCTGGAACATCTAAGGGAGCCCAACTATAAAGTTTTAACTATCTTTTATTTTTCTTTAATTCTTGTGTTAGACTAAATTCCTTGGATGGCCAAGGAATTTTTGTAACTGTGTCCGGCTCTGGTCCGGATAAACCTTTCCTTTTAAAACTTCAAAATCCTTGGATGGCCAAGGCATTTTACATGTTTTAATATCATTCCCTGGTGTTATCCGGGCAGTTTTACCTTACACAATTCTTGCATTGTTTTATGTTTGCCTAATTTTGACGGCTAATGTTTAAATAGCCCCTAGTCATTTTACAAATGTTTTAAGGTGAGAATGTTTAAATTCTCCGACAACAAATGTTTAAATGGTCATCATTCCACCAGACCAATCCGGTCTGTCAGTGATACTTAGAACTGAAAGTTTTAAAGAAGCTATCAATCAAACCACTCCGATTTTTTTAAGAAGGCATCAAATTTCATTAAAAAGTATGGACACCTCATTAAAACCTCCCCGCACCACCAGGGTAGGAAATAGTATGCCCCCTAATATTTACATGGACTTTAAGCAAATAAATATTTACATAACTTTCATTCTAGATACAACCGGAGGTGTTCAATGTTCCAGGGGTGATTCGAGATCCTTCCATCTTTATCTTGAAGCCTGTATGTCCCAGGCTTAAGCTTTTCAATGACCACATAAGGTTTTTCCCAATTTGGAGCTAGCTTGCCGAACTGCTTCTCCTTAGTATGTAGGAAGACTTTTCTCAACACTTTATCCCCTGGTTGAAAATCCCTCCTTCTAACTTTAGAAGCAAACCTGCTTCTCATCAATCCCTAATAGTGGGTGGCTCTTAGATGAGTCTTAACTCTTTTTTCTTTTATCAAGTCAAGTTGACTTCTGATTGCCACTTCATTAGCCTCTTCGGAAAAATTGTGGACTCATAATAAAGGAAGAGTTGCCTCTACATGAGCTATTGCATCCATACCATATACCAAGGAAAATGGGGATTCATGTGTAGCAGCCCCAGGAGTAGTTTGGTAGGCCCATAGTACTTTTTGTAGATAGCTTGGCCACTTTCCAGCAGCCCCTTCTAGATTCTTTTTAAGACCGGACAGGATGGTCCTGTTTGCTACTTCAACCTGACCATTCGCCTGTGGGTGAAAAGGGGAAGAGAAGCAATGTTGAATGCCTCTAGAGGCGCATAAATTCTCCATCTCCTTGTTATCGAATTGTGGCACATTGTCTGTGGTTATCTTTTGTGGAACCCCAAATGTGCAGCAACTATTAGATAAGATAAATTTTATAACAAATTTTGAAGTAGTTCCTGCTATTGGGGCTGCTTCTATCCATTTCGAGAAATAATCAATGTCAACAATGATGCCCCCCCCCCCTGTACCTATGGTGCGCTCAGCCTTCGTTGTCGGCCATTTTCCGGCCGAATTCCGACTGGAAAATGGCCTCCAAACACCCTAAAATTATGATTTTTTTACCTAATTCAACCATAACCCTAAATTTGATACTAACACTAAGTTACCATATTTTAGTTCGCCGGATAAATTAGAGAAAAATTTGAGGTCTTAGAGAGAAGTTAGAGAGTGTAAAAAAATGAGGTGCATGAAGGTTAGTAAAAAAAACTTTATATACCCATAAAAGGGTATTTTTATCAAAAATTGGGTAAACTTATACCACATTTGGGTAAACTCAAAATTGGGTATACTTAAACCACATTTTGGTATATATAGCTTAACCCTAATAAATATTAATGCTGCCAATCACTAACCATGTCAATCGTCAAAACCTTTAATTCTTCATCTCCCCTGACATATGTACTTTCCTCAACAATTACCAAATGATTACTTCACGAAACAATTATGTTATCCAATAAATTAGCACTCGAGTTAGCAAGACGAGGTACTTGCTCGATTTCTACTTTCTCAAATTTCTACTCCCATCCTTTCAAAACCTCCAGATACCCATTCATACTCTTGTGTATATCCTCGTAAACACTACTAGCTTGACTTACAACCAACTTGGAATCTGAATTTACCCGAATTACTTTCGCTCCACAAATATGAGCTAACCTCCAACCTCATAAGACACCCTCATTAATGAAAGTTCCAAGATTATGAGTTTCGTTCGAGTGCGATTCCTGATCTCTGTTTCTTTCCTTGAAACAGAGTATCGTAATTATTAAGATTGTCACCGGATTGACTGTCTCCGGTTGCACCATGTCTTTTAACATCCTCAATAATGAAGAGTTCCCTGCTCTTTTTTCAAATGTTAGCAAAGATAAACCAATGATCAAGAAATCCTTCGCAGACATATTATCCTCTGTTCAGGATCGCTCAGTTCCAAAACCTGAGTTCATTAAGTGTGTGGCTGATCATAATGTTATACAGTTCGATAAAGAGACTCAGGAAGTGCTAATAAAGCAATCCAAATCAACAATGATCGATAAGTTTAGTCAAGGGATCCCAAAACAAGCAGTATTTCAATCTTTCATGGAATCCTTTAAGTTCAAAGGTTCATACTCGTACATAACCTTAGAATCAAGACAAATCCTGATAGAGTTCAGCTTACTGGAAGATGTAACAAAGTTATGGTCGAAGTCAGTCTGGAACGTCGATGGGAAATTGATGAGGGTTTTGAAGTGGTCACCTGACACTAACAAGAATAAAGAAAGTCCGATTGTATTGCTTTGGGTTTGCTTCGAAAACATGCCAGAGTACCTTTACAATGAGTGGATAGTTGGTGATCTTGCTTCTTCATTAGGCAAAGTTCATCGAACGTCTGTGCCTAAGTATAACTGTGCTAAATCCAATGCCTCTTATGCTCTAGTTGAAATAGATGTTTCAAGATTTCTTAAACGAAAGTTGTGGATTGGGTTTGGAGAAAATGAAGGATGCTGGGTTGGTGTGAGCTATAGAAATGCTCCTGATTACTGATATAATTGTTTACATCTGGGGCATAAAGAAGCTGATTGCAAAAAGAATGTTTCGAAAACAGATGAAAAATGTAAAGAAGTCAGCCAAAAATATGATAATACTTCAAAGGATGTTATTCAATCAGATTCTTTACATGATGATAAGTTGCATACATCTAAGTCTACAAAGGTACAACCTTTTACCAAAGTTTACAAGAGAAAGCTGAAATCAATCATAACTGCTAAAGATATGGCTACTGTCTCACGCCAGTCTACAAATCCATGTAGTCCTATAGTTGATACTGCCTCCAACAAAGAGCTTGATATCATTGGGGCTCTCCAGGATTTGGATCAAGATGTTAACTCTCAAAGCCAGAAAACTCAGCAGGATTCTCCTCTTGGGGTTAATGTAGGTAGCTACAATCCTTCACCAAAGGCCAGTTCTTCTGATCAGGACTTTAATACAGTCATCAATAGAAAAATCATATCTGCAAAGAAAAACAGAAGTGTCAAAAAGTTGTCTATTTACTCTCTGCGTAAAAGAGAGAAGTCTTTTAACAAATCTCTATCAGAATGATAAAGGTTGCTAGTTGGAATGCCCGTAGAATTCATAACAATCCTACATTGTCTAGACTTAAATACATTATCAATAAAGACAATGTTAAAGTGATTGCAATTCAGGAGCCAATGGCCAGGTATGAAAAAATCGATCTTATAGCTAGTAGGATTGGTTTTCCTAATATTACTGCTAATAACACTAATAAAGTTTGGATTTTTTGGTCTGATGATGTTAATATTTCAGTAATTTTAAATCATGATCAACTTATCCATTTGAAAATCAATTATACTACTTTTACTTGTTTATTTACCTCTATTTATGCCAAGAATCAAAGAGTGCAGCGGAGACTGCTCTGGAGTCAAATATGTCAGCTCTCTTGTGCTGAAACACCCTGGATAGTTGCTGGAGATATCAATACCATCACTTGTCCTGAAGATCAACTCTGCTGTGCTTCTTTTGATGATGGCAGTGTTGATGAATTTAACGATTTCATCAGACACTGTAATCTTGAAGATCATGGTTACAGTGGATCAAGGTACACCTAGAGCAATAACAAGATTTGGAAAAGGTTAGATAGGGTTTTAGTGAATCAGAAATTTATATCCTCTTGGAATGTTCAGGTTTGTCACATGGTCAGAACGTGTTCTGACCATGCTCCTCTCCTTATCACTATATCTAATATTTAGAACAGATGTTCTAACTATAATAAAGGCTACTTTAAGTTCTTAAATGTTTGGACTAATCATCCTGACTTCTTTAGTTGTGCTAAGCAGAATTGGGATAAGCAATGTAATGGTGATCCTAATGTTCTTTTCTGGTACAAGCTTAAGCGTTTAAGGAAGTGTCTCAAATATTGGATTTCTTCTACTTTTGGTAACATCTTTAACACAGTCAAAGATGCTACTTATGAGGTTGACAATTTTGAAATCATTCACCAGCAGATTAACAGCAACATCTCCAAGGCTAATCTATCTAAAACCAATAGTTTGCTCATCCTTGCTTTAAAAATGAAGAGTGTTACTGGCGTCAAAAGTGTTATAATACTTGGCTCAATGATAGTGATGGGGAAACACTAATTTATATCACAGTTATGTTGTTAAGAAGAAAAAGAAGAACACAATCAATGGTATTAAAGATGAGGGCATCTGGCTTACTGATCAGGATGACATTGCTAAATCAGCTGAGTCTTATTTCAAAAAGATTCTGTCTAATAATTTTTATAGTTGTAATGATGTTAATTCTCAGGATTCTATTCTTAACAATATTCCTAAGCTAATTATGGACAGGGACAATGAGGTTATTCTCCAACAAACAAATAAAGAGGAGGTGTGGTCTATTATCAAGGAAATGAGGAATGATAGTGCCCCTGACACTGATGGTTTTAACTGTTTCTTCCTTAAATCTTGTTGGGACATTATTAGTAGTGATCTTTGCACTGCTTTAAATTCTAATCTCAAAGGTAGCAGTATTCCCAGTGGTGTCTTTGCCACTGGGATTTGTCTTATTCCTAAATGCCCTAATCCCATATCTTGGAATAACTTTCGTCATATTAGTCTGTGTACTATTTTTAACAGATTAATCTCTAGTCTTATCAATAAGAGACTCTCCTACATCCTTCCTAATATCATCTCTAGAGGTCAAAGTCCTTTTGTCAAAGACATGATTATTCATGATAACATTCTTATTATTAAAGAAATGCTTCATAATATTAAGAGAATGCCTTCTAAAGGCAATATTATCTTACAGTTGGACATGACAAATGCATTTGACAGAACGTCTCATGCCTTTGTCATTGATACTTTAAAATGTTTTGGTTTCTCTGATGCTATTCTGGTCCTCATTAATAAGCTTATAACTAATGTCATGGTCTCTATCTTGATTAACGGCATTAGCATTGGTTACTTCCCTCAAAAGAATGGTTTAAGACAATGGGACCCTTTGTCTCCTTGTCTTTTCATTCTTGCCGAGGAAGCTCTGATTAGAGGGCTTTCCAATTTGTATAATAACAACAATAACATGAGATATTATTTAAAATCAGGATTTATCTTACCTTGTTTGGCATTTGCAGATGATATCATCATCTTCTCTAATAGCTCTCCCTTTTCCATTGACTGCCTTAGTCACCTGATTGACAAATACCAAAATGAGTCTGGACAGCTTATAAATAAAGATAAGACAAAGCTTATTACCTCATCCAATTGCACTCATGCCAACTCAGCCAGGATCAAATCAACAACTGGGTTCAACATTGATCAAGCTCCATTCACCTACTTGGGCATGACTATAGCTGCAAACAACAAAGGGAAGCACTTTTTACCTCTTCTTGCTAAGATTCATAATAAAATATATGAATGGGATATGAAGAATCTTTCTTTTGGGGCAGGCTGTCCCTTATAAAGAATGTTCTCTATCCTATTATCTTTTTTTGGATGCAGAACAGCCTGATCCCAAACAGCATTATTAGTAGAATTGAGCATTGATTCAATAAGTTTCTTTGGAGATCTAAATACAATGAAAATGCTATACAATGGTATGCCTGTAATAGACTTTGTAAGCCATTTGATGAAGGAGGATTGAATGTCAAACTATTGTCTGACATTCAACTCACATTCTCTTTCAAACTTTGGTTCCTTTTCAGAAAAAGAAAATCTCTCTGGGCATATCTCACTCATAAAACTTATTGTAGCAATACTCATCCTTCAAACACTAATTGTAAAGCTACTGATTCTATTATTTGGAAAAGGCTTTGCTCTGTTAAGGATCAGGCTGATCAAAGTGTTCACTGGAGACTTGGAAATGAGAAAATTGACTTTTGGAGAGACTCTTGGCATAATACGACTCCTATTGCTAATGATTATGGTTTTAACAATTGGTTCATCCATGTTAAAGTAAATTCTTTTTGGAAAAATGGCAATCGAGATACTCTCACTCTTCTTACCTTTCTTTCTCATGAATTATTACAACACATGAGTAGTGTTAAAACCATTCACGATCATGAAGATAAAATTGAGTGGAAGATCTCAAAAGACAACAATTTTAACACAAAGGAAACTTGGCAAAGCATAAGAACTATCCATCCTAAACTCTCTATTTTTAAGAAAATCTGGCACCACTTCATTCCAACTAAATTTTCATTTTTAAGTTGGAAGTTATTAAAAAAAATTGCTCCCATTGACAACATTCTCTCCAAAAGACATTTTGTGTTGGTCTCTAAGTGTCAGTTCTGCTGCAACTGTGAAGACAAAAATCATCTCTTCATCAGTTGCAGTTTTGCCTGGTCATTATGGAACTATTTTGGAATTCTTGTGAGACGTTTCATGTCTCTTAGTCATATGATGCATTGTTGGTTATGGTCATCCCAGTGTAAATTCCATATTACGCACATTGTTCCTCAAATCATCTTTTGGGCTATCTGGGTTAATAGAAATCACATCAAGTTCAATTATTCCTATGATAATTTTCCTATTGCTGTTAATAGAATTAAAAAGGTAATCCTAGGTATTGACTCAAAGAATATGCTTAAGGCTAAGCACTGGAATGGTGTCATCGATACAGGTGCTTCTCTGGGATGCCTAACTATTGGAAAAGTAAAACCAAACTACCTGGAATGGCGTCCACCGGTTGCTGGGAGGCTTAAAATCAATGTAGATGGTGCGAGTAGTTTCGTTGGCGAAGCTTCTGGTGGACTGATTGTCAGAAACAATCTGGGCAACATTGTAGCTGGAGCTGGCTTCGTATTTGGAAAACTGGATCCTCTTCAAGCTGAGAGCAAGGCTTTGCTTGAAGCTCTGATCCTGTGCAAGATCAATGGTTGGCACGCCGTTGACATAGAGTCGGATTGCCTAACCCTTATCAACAACATTGCCTCTGGTAATGCTACGAGCAATTCAATTGCTTCGATTTGTCGAAGTCTGATGCACTCATCCATAAACCTTCGTCACATCACTCGTACCCAAAACACAGTAGCAGACTGGATCACAAACTGGGCATTGCTAGAGCGTTCCAATAGAAAATTCACTAACATCGACGCCCCCAATTCTTTGCTGGCCATTATAACACTAGAAAGTCTTGGTGTGGGATATATCGACTCCGGTTAGGAGCTCCTTCGTTTGGAAGCAGCAAGGTCTGGTGCCCCAAGTCGATCTCAATGTGGAGGAAGTTCTGTTAGGGTTTAATTTGGACCTTTAGGGTTCCTTCTTTTTGTTTTCAATTTAGTCCTTCTTCTTTATTAGTTCTTATTAAGAAGGACTTACATTTGTAAAACATATTAATTCAGTAATCAATTTATTTTGCCAAAAAAAAAAAAAATTCTCTTTTGCTTAAAAAAAAACTTAAATTTGATAAATAGCCTGTTAATAAGTAATTAAATAAAATATTAATCGGCTCCTTTGCTTACACCTCCAATATTGGAATCTGTCAATCGATTTTCTCTCTCGAACATTTCTTGACTACCTATATGGATTCTTTAATCAACTCTCTCTCTTTTTTCAATTCGAATGACCAAGTTTTCATCTTTGGATTGCGAGACACTGCTGGCAAAGAAACCTTCAACTTCTAACGACCACGAATTATTTTAAAGCTTCGAAGTCGTTCTTGTGAGTATCAATTTTCATCTTCTTTCTTGTTTCAATCTTGTTTTGTCTTTCCTTTACAAAGTTATCTCGGAAACCAAACAGAAAATATGACCTCTGCTCCCGTTTTCGTTTCCCTGACGAAACTGGGTCTCATTCAAAACCACGATTTTTTAGTTCGACCCAAAACCCATATCGGTTTCTCGTTAAACCCAATCCCTAGAATCTCAATGAGAATCAGAAGCCATCAAAACCAAAACTTTATAATCTCAAACCCTAGCAAAACCCGAGACCTGAGAATTTTCAGTTCAATCGAGCTTGACCATGTCTTAACAAACGAAAACGAAATGAGTGAAGGGTTTTTTGAAGCAATCGAAGAACTGGACAATATGGCAAGAGAACCATCCAATTGGTTTTGGTTTACTTTTCTCAAGAAGGGAGAGATTCATGGTGTGCCCTTGAAGTATTTGAGTGGTTAAAGAAAGAAAACCGGGTCGATGAAGAGACAATGGAGCTTTTTTTTTTTTAGCAAAGAGAAACAATTATATTAAAAAGGCCAAATCATAACGTTTATACAAACTCAAGGTCTTCAAAAGAAAAAGACCAAAATTAAACAAACAATTTGGTTCAAAATTGACTGCAGCAGTCAATCCATCCCAAATCGAAAACGATCTTCAGGTCAAAACCCTAGCTCTACCACAGCTTCTCTCTTCTCTTCATCTTCTCCAAGCCAAACCTTCCCAAAAAAGAAACCAAAGCCAAAGAAAGGACGACTGACGCAAGATCAACGCCACCAACCTGACCCTCTCTCTACGAGCTAAGGAGCAGTCGTTTCAAAACTGCTTCACCAAACCCTAACTTGAAGCAGCACCATCCTCAGCCAAAATCGAGCTAAAGAGACAATGGAGCTTATGGTTTCGATTATGAGCTTTACACAAAAGAAAAAGACTTTGTCTTGGTTAGTTAAAGGATACGTTAAAGGTGGCCATTTTGATGCAGGGGCCAAAATATTAATCAAGATTCTTGATTTGGGTTTGTTTCCAGATTATTTAGATCGAGCAGCTGTTTTGCAGGGACTAAGAAGAGGGATTCAAAATCCGGCCGACCTTGAAACTTATATTGATCTTTGCAAGCGATTATCGAATGCAGGTTTGATTGAACCTTGTCTTGCATATCTGGATAAAAAGTAGTTTAATCTTTGGATCATAAAAATGCTTTAGACCGTTTATATTGTCTGTGTGAGAAGGAAATCATGTTGGTGTGTATAAAGCAAATGATGTATAGATAGTTAATGATGTGAACAGAATAAGTCATGAATCAGTGTATAGTGGTGTTCTTGGGATTGTTGTATACAGAATTCAGCTTTTTGTCATTATTGCTTTCTTTGGACTTGCTTTCGGCGCTGTGGTCTTCTTCCCTGGAGAAGTTCTTGACGAAGTCCTGGACACCCTAGTCGCCGGAGCCTTTGGTTTAGCAGCAGCTGCTTTTGGCTTGGCCACTGTGACTTTTGGCTTAGCGGCAGCAGCTTTTGGCTTAGCTGCAGCCGGTTTAGGCTTAGCCACGGCGGCCTTGGGCTTAGCCGCAGGAGCTTTAGCCTTGGCCTTAGGCTTAGAGGTACCCGCTTTAGGCTTGGTTGCTGCTGCAGGGGCCTTGCGCTTTGTACCAGTAGTCTTCGTCTTTGCAGGAGCAGCAGCAGTTGCTGGCTTTTCCTTTGGCTTGGTAGTCATCGCTGGCTTCTTGGCTTTGCCAGCTTTAGATTTAGCGCCTGCTTTACCCTTAAGCTTGGCGACAATGGCTGGTTTCTTCGTAGCAGGCGCAGAAGATGAAGCCGGCTTAGTTTTGGGTGGAAGCTTGTACGACCCCTTCACTTTAACAAGCTTTTCTGCAACCACAAGCTTCTTCAAATTGTTAAGAAGGAGCTTCTTGAAGTTGGGAGGCAGATTCTTCTGTTTGTCTTCAATGAACTTGGTATCGCATCTGTAATCATGTCAAGATAAGGAGGATGAGAAGCAGAAGCTTTTGCTTTCCTCGGTGCAGCAGGTTTCTTAGCAGCCTTCGCTTTAGGCTCCTTTGCTTTTGGCTCCTTAGCTTTCTTGGTCTTTGGTCTCTGTGTGAAGAGAAGATAAAAATGGTGGGTTAAATAGCCTTGATCCATTATTGCTACCGGATCCCCTGAGGAAATCGTCAACGTAGATGCACCTCCTTAGCGATGATCTGAAACTCAACATCATTAAACAGGCAACTATTTCTCTCTCTCTCTCTCTCTCTCTCTATATATATATATATATGTATATATAGAAACATATGTATTCGTCTCTATATAGTCAATATTGTACATTGTGTTGATTAACGTTAATTTTCTTGGTTACTGTTCATAGAAATGAATAACATTCATTACGTTCCAGTTTTTTAGGAGCTTGTTTTAGATAAAATTATGTTGAATTTTGTTTATGCAATGTTTTTTTATGGATCTTGTTCAGTTTCACTCTCATTTGAACAAAAATGTCATGCACTAGACTTTTTATTTTCCTATTCAATTTCAGTTTCAGGAATCTAAATGTTGTGTCATGCAACTATTGCATATTAGTTTTTGCAGGTTGAATAATATATCAGCCAGGAGAATTTACCGACCAACAAGTATAAGTTGAGTTTGATAAATAAAAACAAAGAAAGGTTCGGTAAGTGAAATCAATTGGCATTATGTATGTCTGAATATTTAATAGAGATATCGAAAGTGATGAACTAAAGCAGGTACTTAATACTAGCTGCTTACCCTGGATGCTTCCTGGTGCAGCTGATGTTTGTTGTGCCGAACTTTCGGAGCGCAGTTTGAATGACTATCCAACTGACTTTCGTCTGATTCATTCTATATATATATATATACTAAATGTAAATTATGATTTGTTTGTTTTTATATTTGGTATATTATTTAGTCAGTTTCGGTTACATGTATAAGTTCATAGCGTAGTACTATCTCTCCCTAATTTATTTTTTGATTTTATATAATTTTTGTTTTTTTTTATTTGATTTGTTTTTTTGTTACAGTGAGCTCCGATGCTTTTCTGTTGGTTCGTTCGTGTCAAAGGAAATTTTGGCTTATTTTCCCTGTGAGATGGGGAAAATGATAGCAGACGAAAAAACTTGACAGATTTCTTTGAATCTGAAGAGGAATGGTCAAAGGCAGCTGCTCACCACAACTTTACAATGTGTAGGAGGAAGGTACGAGAGTAAGACTCTTTTCTGTTTTTGCTGTCTACTACCGCTTCCTTTTACCCGATAGTGTACTTGATGCGCATCTTTCATTATGCATACACGTCAAGAGCTGATCGTGAAAACACATTGGAAAAATGCATCCAAATTGCTTGCTGACATCTTAAGATAGAAACATTTGTGTTGTCCAAGTGCTAATATTTTAGTAGATCTTATCTCTCATTTGATAGCACAAATACTGGAAATATTAGCACTTAACAACACAAATGTTTCTACCTTAAGATGTTAGCAAGCAATTTAGATGCATTTTTTCAAGGTATTTTCACGACCAGCTCTTGACATGTATACGTAATGACAGATACGCATCAAATACACTATCAGATAAACGAAGTGGTAGTAGATAGCGAAACAGAAAAGAGTGTTACTCTCTCGTACCTTCCTCTTACACATTGTAAAGTTATGGCGAGCACAGAAGCTGCGTCTGGCCATTCCTCTTCAGATTCAAAGAAATCTGCCAAGTTTTTCCCTTTGACTGTCCGCTATCATTTTCCCCATCTCTCGGGAATAATAAACCAAAATTTCATTCGACACGACCAACGGAAATGCATCTGAGGTTACTGGTAACAAAAAACAAATCAAATAAAAAAAAACAAAAAATATGTAAAATCAAAAAAAGAAATTAGGGAGAAATAATATTGCGCTATGAACTTATACATCTAACCGAAACTAACTAAACAATATACCAAATTTAAGAATAAACCAATCATAATTTAAGAACACCCTCAGCTAAAACACTAGTATCGGACGAAGAGTTATCAGGTAAACCAGTCATCCACTCATTAGCATCATCAACCTTGTTCAAAAGAATTGGATCAACTTTACTACGTGAAACAAATCATCTCTTTAAAGATATGTTGTACTTGACATACACCAAATCATTGAAACGATGTTGAGCAATTTCTCATGGGCCATCTCGAATGATCCCTCAATATCCATACCGCTTCTTCTCTTTTTATCAACTGTCTTCATTTCTTTGTTTGCATCTTTCATTATTTTCAGCCAATAATACCTTTGGAGAAATGTTATATTTGTGAGGCTTTATATCTTCGAATATGTATCTCATATTTGCTCGTGCAATTATTTTATCACTGAGTTTTCTTTGTCATTGCTTGCCTCACTTTTATCTTCTGGTGTTATGAATTATTTTGTTATTGGCGTTCCTCAATCTTCTTCCTCTTCTATCATAGTTGATTGTTGCAGAGATATAGTTTGACGGCTTGATACATTATTATTATTCTTGCAATATTTCTCTGACGTTTGAATATGTATAATCAAAGATGCCAATAGAATGACTATTGCATTTTGTGCCCCTAGAACTTAATCGAATATTCATTTTCTAAAACTGAAATTCGAACCACTATGGCTTTATCGTATATTGGATAATCATTATTCTTTAATGCTTCGACCCTTACCTATTATTTGGCTAATTTTTTATTAGTTCAAGAAAATGATTTTGTTGCTCTGTAAAGTTTTTTTGACCATCGTCCTATTGTGGTAACCCTATATTTTACTTCATTATTTGAAGTCATGGATCCATACATGACGCGTGGCTTTACGTTTCATTCTTTCCTCATCGATGTTGACTTCATAGTCTAATATACCAAGCATATATATATAATCAGCTACTATTTCAATTAAGATTCAGACTTCTTTTATATTCATTGGTGCCTCCATTGATTCAGGTTAGCGAGTTGAGTTGGATCTGTTTTAATTCATTTCTCTCTTACTATGTATCACATAATTTCTTTTTGATAGGTTGCTTTGTCATTTTGTAATCCAAAAGGACACTACTTTGCAGCAACATAACCATCTTTCAATGATTTACATCGTATGTTCTTGATCATTTTCTTTTATTTGGATTTGATTGTATCATGATATCAATTGGTATGTTTTCGTCGATCTTCAAGTTTTTTCCTTCTTTTATTATAACGTCCTCCGTTCTTTCCCTCGGCTGGACCAACCGAGGGCCTGACATCATCTACTTCTCCAAAACGACCCATTCATTCTCTGATTCTTCATGCTTTGAGAGCCAGGGATGCCGCATAACATTTTATGTTTATTTTTTTTGTTTCCTCTTATTGTGACCACTCTACCGTCGATAGAATATCTTAAATATTGATGTATTGTAAACACTACAACATGCATTTGTTCTAGCTATAACCGACCGAAGATTATATTGTATGGGGTGAATATACTATCATAAAAAACATATTACCTATTTGTGATTTTTTTCCAAGGGCCACACCTAAAGTTAATTCGCATAGAACTGTTGTGTTTGCACCTATGAATCATGTCAGGACTCTATGAATTCAGACCAACAATCGTACTTCTCTTACTCTTTTATATGTTTCTTGGTACAATATATGTTTTGAGCTTCCAGTATCAATCATCGTTTTTATCTCTATATTGACCAATTATACTATAATCAGTACTGCGTCACCGCAAGAGAAACTACTCCCTTTAAATCATCATATGTGAATGACTAGTCTAGGTACAAGTTTTCGTATAAATGTGGATATATTTGTCTTTAACACACTATCTCAATTTTATTAGCGTACATTTTCCTTGATCTCTTTGTTAGTCCATAATATGGATCTCCTTTGATAATCACCCCTATTATTTTTCTATTTGGATTAGTGTTCATGTAACATTATTTATCTATTTTCTCTATTTCAGTTATGTCATTTGTATCAAGTGTTTGTTAGTTGTTGTCGAGGCTTTCATTGTGATAATATATCTATGCGCATCCCTTGGTTTTTTAACAAACTTATTCAATTTTTATTCATCTATCATAACCTAAATTTGATCCTCCTAAACCCAACAATCTTTAGTAGAGTGACCTATGTCACTACGAAACTTATAGTATTTATTTTTGTCTTTGTTTTCATTATGTCCAAACAAATTTTTTTTTTCTCATAGATCGTTGTCGGTGATTATGTTAGTTCTGTGAATGGACCCATCAGTGTTCGATATATTCCTCTGTTATTTCCCATATTATAATTACCATTTGACTATCTTGTTGTATTGATTTGGCCTCGGTTTAGCTGAAGTCAAGGCGTCATTACTTCTTAGCTCTTCATACTTTATGCTTATTAGTACCATGATATCTAGCTTGCTTGCCGAAATGCCTTCTATTATATTTTTGATATTTTCCATTAACTTTGCTATATCTAACTCATCATTTTTTATGAACCATTCCACATGGGCCAGTAGATCTCTAAAATTTAGTAATTCCTTTTCATGAGTGCCTCAAATAGAATCCCTTCTTTAACCTATTGTCTCAAAGCTGTTACAAACACTAGATCATTACAATCTTGTAACTTTGATTTCGTTCAACGAATCTTTTTGTGTGGTCCATCAGACTTTCATTGTCCATTTTCTTGCAATATACTATGTAGTACTCATCTCTTTTGATTTCTTTCGAACCTATAAATCGATTTTTGAATGATGTTTGAAGCATTTTGTAGTTCCTTATGCAAAATGGTGGAAGACTATTGTATCACTGCGTTGTTGTTCCCTTTCGGTTCATGACAACTGCTCGACACTTGAGATCATTATCTTCTCCATATTGCAACATCTCAATACTAAAAGGTTGGATATGGTATTCTAAATACTTTTACCGTCATATTTATCCATTCTGTGATTTTCGTGATGCTTTAACATGACTCACTATAGTATTCTTAAACTACTAGGGACTCATTCCCCATTCACAAATAGGTAAGCTAATTGGAACCCTGAACCTTTCATTTTACGCCCACCAGTTTAGTTTTATCTTTCGGTCTATCTACTTGGTTGTATAGATTTGGTTGTACATATCAGGGTTTATATGTTCGAATACCTTGTGTCTATCTAGGTACACTGTATTATTATTACCATTGGGTAGGATTTGGTAGATATCCCTATGGGGATCTTTTGTACTTTGGGGCACCCCCGGTTGAGCAACTTGACCTGGATAATTAAATTATACATAGTTTAAGTATGAAGGATAACCAGGTGGAGACATTAATCCTTGTAGTGGTGTGATGTACCCAGGATAAATAAATTAAATCTGCTCATGCATCCTTGGTTTACTGTATAACCAGATATTCTTTTTCTTTTTCCATAATTGGTTTTGACCTACTCCTTCCCCTCCTACTATTGTTGGATTGTTGGAGTCTTTCTCCTCATTTGATTCCTCCAAAATTACCTTCGCCTTCAGGCTCTCTGATTGGATCGTCATTCAGATATTTTCTTTTTCCTTCTTGTATCATTCTCTTGTCTTTCTCGTTTTCATGCCTGTCTTACAACATCCCCATGCAGCATCGTCGTCTTCCTCCTAACCCTTTTTACTGATTTTTCGACTGATAAACTTGAATCTGTTGGCTTACGATATAAATTGTTAGTATAACTGTATAACATATTTCGTTTGCTTGTCTCTCAAATTCCGAGACAAACATTCGATTTTAGTTGATGGCGATATTTTCAAGTCTTGATAGTCTAGTATGACTTCAATTATGGTGGAATTTGACTGTTCATTCAGCAGAAGTTCTATTGTTATCTCCTTGTCAAGATATATGAGCCTTATATCCTAACTATATGAGCCTTATATAAATATGAGCTTAATCTGTACACACTCACTAGTATGGTACATGTCATTATTTGTGGTACACTCCTAAAAATCCTCTTACGTATTAAGATATCTCAATACTTATATATTATCAATATTTTAGTGTCTAACTAATTTGGGATAACATTTATTTTCCAACAAACCCCCTTAAACTTAGTACAACTTGATCGTCCATCCCAAATAGACTTTTTTTTTTCATTGGTCCTAAGTCGACTCTTTGACTTCTTTATTAGTTTTTTTACCGATATTTGCCGACCAATTTGGTCTTCATCGAACTTTTATTTTCCCTTTTGTTTGGTTATTCATGATCATCGGTCTTCGTCAGTCTTTATCGGTATATTAAATTAACCATTAAATTTTGTTTTCATTTTTATTGTAAAAACCTATTAAAGATAATAATATTTTGAATTAAAATAATAACATAGTGATATATATATATATATAAAAGTTAGGAAATGCAGAATTAAGAATTGGAATGTTGTATCGAGAGAAGTCACGAAAAATTGGAAGTAACTTTAAAAGAGAAAGATAGAGCTTTTGATCAAGAGGTGAAGATTGAACTTCAATACATTAGAACTCTCATACATATTGTGAATAAAGAGTCGGAGTGGGTTCCCGTAAGAAACATAAGGCTTGATACTAAAAGGATGAAGATCAAGTTGGATCGTCAACGAATAGACATGAAATGGGCATACTAAATGATTTCATTGAGGAATTAAATATGAGAATAGAAAAATTAGAGAGACAAAGAAGATTAGTGTGTTCAGATAGACAAGGTATTTACGCCGAGGAAGAAAAGTTAAAGAAATTAGGGGATGTGAAAACTATCATGGATTATACATTTACAGTTCATATGCAACTCTCTAGTATAAAGGATAACCGACGTATACTTTCAAAAAAATCATATTTGAGGATACTTTCTCTTAAACACGAATAATGATTGTTGACCCTTGAATATAGACACAAGATCCCAGTTACAGAACACTTTCAGCAAGATACAACCAAAATATGCAGAACTTGAAAACCATGTAGATGATAAATGAAAAATCTATCATCTCAAGCTTTAAACAACTATTTCATGAAGAAAGTGTGGAATTAGTGCACGTGAGAAGTCATGATCAATTTGTAGATATCTTCACAAAATCGTTAGCGAAAACTAATTGATAAATTCAAAAAAAAATATTGGGATGATGATGACAGAAACATTTAAGTTTAAGAGGAGTTTTATTGAATAAACATTAAATGCTTATGTTGAATAAATATTATAGTCGTGTTTGAATAAAAATTAGATGGGTATGCATAATCATTAAGTTTTTTTTCACTTCCATTATAATAAACATGTATAAAAATAATATTATTTTGAATCAAGATATAACAACACAATAGAATAAAAAAGTTACCAAATAATATCTTTATTTTTTATAAAGAAAACTTAATAATTATTCAACATAAGAATTTAAATATTGTTCAACATAAGCATCTCATATGTTTTCAAACACAAACTTGATGTTAAATAAACATTCAAAGCTTGTATTTAATAAATAATAAGTTTGTGTTTGAATAAGCATTAAATGCTTATGTTGTATAATCATTAAGTTTTTGTTTGAATAAACATTATATGTGTATGTTCTATGTTGAAATATCATTAAATTTGTGTTTTTTGCAAACATTAAATGATTATGTTTTCAATTTTATTATAAAATACATATATAAAGATAATACTAATTTAAACAAGAGATAACAACTAACTAAAGTACACAAGTTATCAAATCATATTTCCCTCTTTTTATTATTTTTTCAAATAAAACTTAATAATTATTTAAACATGAGCATTTAATGATTGTTCAACATAAACCGGCATTCCAGATAAGTTAAGCCTATTCCGCAAATGTAAAGGGATAGAACAACATCACCATGCTATTGGCTAGCGTAGAGCACCCATCATACGCCACACGTGTGGCGTCTGCAAGGTTCCCACGCCAACAAACGGTGTGGCGATGCTGTTCTACGCCTTTACATTGGCGTACGCAATGTCGACCACGCCACAGGCTGGCGAAGCACAACAAAAACGAGTTTTTTTTTACAAAAATCTATTATTTCGCGAAAATGAGTGAGGGAAATGCAATGCACCTCCTCGACGACCATGCTGCTCTGCATGTGAAGTGGTTCCGACTCTTTTCCGGCCATGTTATAAAGGTTCTGAAGTTTTTGAGAAAATAGGTTGTGTTGGTTGTTAAGTTTCTATTTTTAGTAGTTTGGAGAAGATGAATTAAGGTTGGTGTTTGAAATTGTTGGTTGTTCAGTTTCTATTTTTAGTAGTTTGGAGAAGATGAATTAAGGTTGGTGTTTGAAATTGTGTTTGCAACCTCATAGAATAGTTTGAAGTCTTTAATGGCATGGATCGTAATTAATTTGATTTTAAGAGTTTTTTAAATTTTTTGATGAGTTGCGATTTTGTAAATATTAAAAAAAAATCGTAGAATAGTTTTGACTTTTTTTCTAGCAATTTCCTGTTATGTTTTGAAATTGTTTCCCTTTACTATCTAGAAGTGGACCCCAGTTTCAGAATACCATAATTTCCTTTAGCTACATTGGCAAACATTTTTGAATATCTAATCGCAGCAACCCGACATGTTCCATTTTGACCATGATATCTTTGGCACTCCTACCGCTCGGTTACATAATCATCTTGCCTCGTACTTCTTCGTGCAACACGAATCAGTCATCTTCTTCCTTATGCGGAGAAGAGAATTTAGCAAAATCGATAGCTCTATTGGTAGTACATTCCACTTTCATAGGATGAGTAGCAGCCCCTACATTGAGAAATCTATTTCGAGAAGCTTTTTGCTCCGTGGCTCTACTTTGAATCATATTTTTCAAGTATTGAGGACACTCGAGAAAAAGTTTTCTAATACTAGGGTATTCTGCTATGACTAGCAAAATATAATAGCTTCTCTTTAACCTCGTATAATGCTCTCTTATTTTGGGCGTTTTCCTAACTGTGGGACGTCCTGGAGCTGTTGTATCAGATGATTCACAGTTTTCTACAATTCAAAAGAAATATGATCAAACGCTTACAGAGTGACCACCAACCACCAAAATATGATTGTCTCGCTCCCTTTAAGCCAGTTTCATACGTCCCTGAAACATACACAAAGTGAAATTTCCATATTTTTGTTGTAGTATGGGGTATCAGTCAAAATTCGGGCTTCATCACTCATTGTAATATATCAGTGCAACATCGCCCCGTCCAGTAATAATAAGTTGGTTAAGCTAAATTTATTATACACGCAATAACATAAGATGATAGTTTCATAGATGGCCTTCTATAAATTCAACACCAATTGACTCAGACACAACCAAGTCCTTTCAAATAATCACACTAGGTCTGGGTTGAGAAGAACAAAAATCAATTATAAAGGTTATATCTGAACAATATAAAACACTCAAATGTGACTCGTTTACCAGCAAAATAAATGTGATTGTTCATCTTCGTGTTTGAGACGGGACTTAATATGTTTAGAATGTCCCTTTGACATCTAGAGGAACTCGCCGTGGTAGGCCTTACCAGAGTTAGAAACACTGGTGGGCGTACTTACCGAAACAGCCCCTGCTGTAACCTCAAGTGTGACATGCACCCCAAGCATTCAGACACGACCAACAGACCAAGTTTAACCTTTGGCTGGAATGCCAGAACAATTTGCAAGGGTAGAAAAACATCGCTCCCCGTTTCATCATTTGCAATTGCAAACGTTTGTTTAACTCTCCATTTTTGGATTAGGAGCACAAGGTCGACTTTGACTATCGATGTGGTTTCACTATCAGAATAATTTCGTGATGCATGTGTCCCAATACAAAGGGTTAGAAGATTCTATTTTTAACAAACAAATCTTTAAACCTAGATAATATCTCAAGTTCGTTTATGACTGAAAGTTTGTTTTAGAAGCTAGAATGATATAATCACAAAAAAATTATATATTAATAAGGGGAAATATTCCAGGAAGATTGGCAAAATTAATTCTAAGATTAAAGCAACATGTCAATCAAGAATCTAGTTATTGTTTTTTTCAAACCCTAATTTTAAAAACGGCAGGTATTACGTTAATTTGATAATTTTTTATTATTTACATATGATTCTCGGTGTAGATAAGCACGGTTTTCATCAATAATTGGGATGAGACTCGTATCTAAACACATACTATGACCATGCGGTCCATGGCTGGAAGTACATATGGAGTCATGACCAAAACCTTGCATCATGTTCATATGTCTCGGCAAAACCTGACAATACAACAAAGATCTTGTCTGAAGTCCTACAACAAGTTAAAACCTTCGGTGTTCTCAGAGTCATATATCCTTTCGGCCAGGAAATTGGTTTCCATAGAGGTATTGGTGCATCAACTCTTTAAGCAGTGAGATTTCGTTCCAAGAAATGACTAAACTTTTAAATTTCTTCCTTCACCATTTGAAGATATTCAGGGGGCTACTCAATCACACAATATTTCACAATAATTTTATAAGGATTTTGGGGTTACTAGAAGTCGCATATACTTTTTTTTTCATCAAAGGAAACAATATTATTAATTAATTGAAAAATTACAAAATTAATGGATCTATAGTTAATTTTCCCCTAAATTTTAAAACGAAAATGAAATTGGAACCAAAATTTCCCTCCAAAATCAATGAACTAGTAAAATGAAAAGAAAGAAATCTTCTTCTATCTTCTCTAGCACAAGAATCAGCAAGAAATCCACACCATTCTCAAACAACAACTATTCTTCTGCAACTATCTTGAGACAACTTTTCTAGAGCTTCCACAATCCCTTGCTTTCCTACAAAATGAAAAACTCTAGCAGTATCCATAGCTCAAGATTTAATCACTTTGAATATAATCCAACCCAATACTTTCAAAGAATGAGATTGCAAGGAGTTTAGGAGGAGCACTGGGCTGTTGAAAATTAAGCTTTAGCTTACACTTTAGGGTCCATTTGGAAAGCCAATCGGTTGCTTGGTTTCGGACCCTAGAGATGTGCTTTCAGCTTATATTCTTGTTAAAAAATTTACGGCAGTAGCTTACATTAGGGTCTTCGAAGTCTGAATTTGGATTGTTTGTGAGCTGCTTGATAAGAATTAAGGAATCAGACTCAATGTCTACATGAGTCCAGTTGTTTTTGTAGCAAGTTGTTAAGCCATGAAGCATAGCCATAGTTTCAGCTTGAAGAGGAGTAGCTTTTCCCAACAGATTACCATAGGCTTGAATGATATCGCCATCGCTGTTTCTGAAGAGAACACTAGTACCAGCTTCATGCACAAGAACCATCAATATTCATCTTAAGACGGGTTTGAATAGGAGGAGTCCATCTCAGGTATAACAGATTAACCTTCTTTTCAATTGAACTACAACCCAGCATAACACCTGCATTAAAAGACTTTAACCAATGCTTGTGATTAAGATTACCAGAGACTTCAACACCTTTGATTATACTTATGATGATATCAATGGCTTTGTTTACATTAAAATGTATTCCTTTATGTTTTAAAGCGTTTCTAGCCTTCCAAATCACCCAGCAAATAGCTTGGGGAACAAGGTGAGTAATATGAAAATTTGCTTTCGAAAACCAAAACCAACATCTTAACATGTGAGAGAGGATCATAGATCTTGTGATTTTGATTTTAAAAATGCAAGCAAACCAATACCATATCTGCCATGCAAATGTACAGTTAACAAACAAGTGATTTTTTTCCTCACAATTATCACAGAACACACACTTAGAGGCCATACTAATATGCTTCTTCATCGTAATAGAGTCTAAAGCAATAAAGTTATGTATAAGTTTCCAGGTTATAGAAGAGAGGTTCCTGGGGATTTTCGAGTTCCATATCTTCATATATAAGTTTGAGAAGTTGTGCTTAGTTCTTATACTCTCCCATGTCTGCTTCAAGTTGAATTGTCTGTCCTTCGAAAGCTTCCAGCAAATGATATCTTCATTATCAGTGATTTAAATCTTATTGATCATATGAATTTTATCATTGTCCATACTTTCCTGCACTTCATTCAGATTCCAAGAGTTATTTTGAAAAAAGGAGTTAACCTTAACATCAATATACCAGTTAATATTGTTTTCAGTGGTAATTGCACGTAGATTGTGCCAAGAATCTTTCCAGAAATCAATATTACCTCTGCCACGGATCCAGGTAACATTACTGTCAGCTTGCTTTCTTATATTGCATAATCTGTTCCAAACCGAAGAACCTTTTATGTTGTTAATATACAAAGGATGAACATTTTTGCAGTATATATCATTCATAACATTTGACCAAAGACAACTGTTTTTCCTTAACTTGAACCACAATTTTTTAGAGAAGGAGTTCTGAATGTCATTTAGTTTTCTAACATTTAGACCCCCTTCTCCAAAAGGTTTGCAAATGTAAAACCAGGTAGACTAGTGGATAGCCTACTTCTCTATAACATTTTTAAGAGGTTTAGAGGGTTACTTTAGAATGCAAGTCCTTTCGAATGTGATAGTATGGAATATTATCCATGGCCTTCACAAAACCTGTTACGTTGACTTTCGAAGTACACGTTACTCAATACTTCTGTATAGATTAAAAAAAATTATAAGAAAAAAACAAGATAATAAATTTTGACAAAGTACATCATTCGTCATGGAAACTGTAACACGTTCACAAATACTAATGGGCTACTAAAAAAAATTCATTCATAGATAATTATAGACCGAAACATATCGAGAATCCATTAGACCGAATCTTAAAATCTAAAAAAGTTCAGACGAAAATAAACATATCTCAAACAATCATGGAAGTACGTTGCATCATGTGAAGGTAGAAATAAATATTACATTTATTTATTGGGTAAAATACTATTTAAGACCCAATACCTAAAGTAGTATTTATTTAAGATCCATATTTTCATATATCTCCAAGAATGACCCGTTTTTGTGAAGTATTTACTATTTAAAACTCATTAATACCTTTATACCCCTACTCACTTATATAAAAGTCTTAGCACTCAAATTTGAGTCTTTTTCTCCATAATTATTTTCTACGTGACTTTAACAGTTCACTACTATCATAAGTAATTCTCCATTCTTAATCGATTTCTTGTATTTTTATTGTTTTTTGTTGACTTTGATTGTGTTTAAGTTGATTTCGCAGTTAGTTTTTTGCTATATGTGTAGAATTTGAGTTTTAGTACAATCTGTTTACTCAAGTTTAGATTTCTATGTATTAGGTTAGTCGAACTGTTTTTAGTGTTCATATGTTATTTTACGTTGATAATTTAGTATATTTGTGTCATTAGCATTAGTTTTTCGTTGATTTTGAGTCCATGTGTTAGTTTTTATAAGTTTTTAGTCTGCACGTAACTGTTTTGTGTTTCTATGAAAGAGATGCGAAATGTTTTGCTATGAACTTAGTGATAGTTGCGAAATGTGTAGGTTTTTTCAGGAACGATTAATGAAACATGTTTTTTTAGTAAATGCGAAACGCTAAGGTTTTTATTTATGAAGATGTGAAATATTAATGTTCATGTTTGCGAAAATGCGAAACGTGTTTTACAAATAGATGCAGAACTCTTGTATAGTTTACTAATGATAGATGCGAAACCCTTGTCTAATGCATGTACGCAATGTCTAGTAGTAAAATGTGCATTTTTAAACTAAATGGGGAGCTTGCAATTTGTGATCTTGGTTGTTTGCCGAGTTTAAAGATATTGTTAAATTTGTTTTAAGTAGACATGATACGTTGGTTCGGGATAAATTCAAATTAAGATACTCTTGTGGTGATCGAGAAAACGTTATCTTAGGTTGTGATGGTGATTTAATTGCTTTGGTATCGTTTGTTGATAGTTTGAGTGTTTCAAGTGTTACTATTAAAGTTGAAGGTGATGTTGTTGTTGGTGACAATATTAGAGAAACTGCTAAAACTATGTTTGAAGTTTCAAATGAATATATTGTTTGTGGATAAACTGGTGAAACTTCTGGTGTTAATGATATTAGTCGCAAACACAAAGCACTTGCTAGTGTTGGTTGGGTTAATGAAATTAATGGTGTTGGGTAGGTGTTTCAAGATGATATTAGTCGCAAACACAAAGTCCTTGGAGACTTTATGCTAAACTAGAGAGGTCTACTCGTTTTTTATTATTAAGAAGTATGTCGAAACTCATACATGTGGGACTGGTTTTAACAAAGAAAATAGAAGGCATTTATCATCTAATTTGATTGGAAGTCAAATACGTGATTGTGTGAGGAGAATAGTTGATGTTACAGCTACAAACGTGAAATTATTTATAAAAAAATAACTATGTTTTAGATATTTGTATATGGAGATAGTTCAACTTCTTATAAATACCTTAAGAATTATTTTGAAACATTGAAGGTTCTTGATAGCAGTAGTGATTACATACTGGAGTATTATTTGGAAACCAATATGTTCAAACGATGTTTCGTAACATTTGGGTCTTGCCTCTATAGTTTCAATTCTTATCGTCAAGTTTTATTTGTTGATGAGACTTTTTTAACGGGAAAATATAATGGGGTTTTGCTATCTGCTATAGCCAAAGATGGTAACGATGGTAAATTTTATTTATATTGGAATATATGGTATCTTTAACTATGTTATATATAAATCTGCGAAAAACAGGATTAGAGATGAATAACAAAGAGATAGATACGAAATATTCTAAATAAATAACGTGATAGATGTGACACGTGTAATTTATGATTAACGAGATCGATGCGAAACACCTATAGTATATGATTAACGAGATAAATGCGAAATATATCTATATCTATATATTTGTTGCATGTATTTTCCCTGTTGCATTTAGTATTTTTTCGTTTGCAGATACTGAGAATTGATTATGGTTTTTGGAGATGTTAAAACCTCATTTTTTTGGATCGCGAAATCACATTTATTAGTGATCGTCATTTATGTAATATTATTGTTGTATCTGCTATATTTCCAGATTGCCATCATGGATACTGTCTTTATCATATTATAAATAATCCGAGGCATTGTTTAAGGCTACACTGACAACATTTAAGGATACTATGGTTAAACTGTTTAAAAGATGTGCATATGATTCTAATCAGAATTTGTTTAATCAATATATGGATGAATTACTTAAGCAGGGAGGTGAGAAGGTTGAAAGTTTTTTTCAAAATTTATCTCATGAGAGATATGCTCGTTCTCTTTTCAAAGGAAAAAGGTATGGTTCTATGGCATCTACTCCAACTGAATCTTTTAACAATCAAGTTAAATAATTTTGTGGGTTTCCTATACTGGAGTTAATTGATCGGATTAGAGTTTTAGAAATGAGTCAAATTTCGAGACGTTTTGGTGATGCTGAACGTTGGACTAGCGATTTGTGTCCTAAATTTGATCAAAAGTTTAAAGTTAATATGGAAGAAGGTCGTCCATAGATAGTTCATTCGTCTACTCCTCTTTTGCATGAAGTGTTTTGTGATCCTATTATGGTTGTTAATCTTAGTGTACGTAGTTGTTCTCGTGGTTTGTGGCAACATGAGTGTTTCCTTTGTTCTCATGATGTAGCTGTGATACTTTATATAGATGCATATCCTATGTAATATGTTGAGCCATGTTATTTTGTAAGCTCTTATAAGGCAACATATTCATATGGTATAACTGCATTTATTATTTTTGGTCAAGGATCTACTTCAACAACTTCTCCAGATCTACTTTCTCCAGTTTTAAAAGGAGAGCTGGACGATCGAAGAAGAAAATAATTCCATCTAGAGGAGTATTAAGTATTCGTAAGATAACGTGTTCTTGTTGCTGCGAATCTGGTAATAACAGACGAACATGTGCAGACATTTTGTAAGATGAATGTAATTTTTGATACTTTTAGTTTTCTATTTGTTTTGTCATAATGACAAAAATTAGGAACATTTCAATGGATGTTAGATGCGAAATCTTTTGTTATATATCTACCTGATAGATGCAAAACGTGTAATAACCAACAAGATGGGCTTTGCTAGATGTGAAACACGTTTTATAAGATTTACTAAACTGGATGCCAAACGTTTGATGGCAATTTTTTTTATTTATGATAGATGCGAAACTTTTGACAACAAGTTATATTATTTATGGTAGATGCGACACAACTTACACCAAATACAATGATCTGATAGATGCAGAACCTTGGATAATCAAATACTAAATATTTTTTATAGATGCGCAACCTTGGATAATGAAATATATTATATAGTGATAGATGCGAAACGTTGGATTTAAGTACATTCTTTTGGCAGTTGCTAAACCAGCTCATAAAATACATTTTTTTATGTATCTGTTAAAATATGAATACAAATAAATAAATAAATAAATAAAATGATTAAGTTCATTATGAAACAAGTGCAATACATGCTAAGTTCAATAAACTAAATACAAACTTAAACAAATTTAAAAACAGAGTCTCCATGTTCAAACTCTGTTTAAGCACACCATTAGTCTCCTTGTTTGATTTTGGTCATCAAAAAACAAAAAAGATAAAATTCTTCCTACCCTTAGTTAAAACAACAAAAAATAAAATCAGAACCTTCACCTAACCATCAGTCAGAGTCTTCTTCGTCGTCTTCAGAGTCATCTTCCTCCGAATCTTCTTCGTCTTCAGTGTCTTCATCTTCTTCCATATGGTCCCGTTTCCTTTATCTTTTTTAAGACGACAGAAATAAGATCCTCATCTTGCTCCTCTTTATCTTCAGAATAAGCATCTTCGGTATAAGCATCTTCAAAAAAAGAACCGAAACTTTCATCAGATATGTCGTCAGAAAATTCATCTATCGTGGTATGTTTCCACTCTTCCCTGGCCTCGGGGGAACGAGTTGGGGAACTGATATCACTATAATAGGGATCATCATCTGAAAAATAGTTAAAATTCGACATTTTTCAAAGCAACTTTTTAAGAAGTGAAAAGTTTAGAAGATTTTCACTAAGAATAAAGCGAACTTTTGTGTTTGAGAACTGAAAGAATGAAGTGATATTTTATAGGAGTAGCTAAAATTTTATAAGAAGGTGAATAGTTTAAAGATTTATCAGAAATAATATATTGGTTGATATTGTTTAGATTTGTAATTAATACAATGTAATAATGGGTATCTAAGAGTTGTCTAGTCATGTAAGTAAATATCAAATCAAAGTAAAACTACTAGTTTTATTTTTGAATTTTGAAATTTATATGTGTGGGATTGGTAGAGTATATTAACTACAAAAACATATTACTTCTGTAAGTGATAAGTGGATGAAAATTAATTATACAAGAAGATGAGAAATAGTATACAGGAGAAAAAACAAATAAGTAGATGCGAAACATTCATTAGAAAATAAAAGATATATGCGAAACCCTGTGTAAAAATTAAATAGTAGATGCGAAACGTGTTATCTACATTTCTCTAGTAGATGCAAAATTAATGCTAGATGTGAAATACTGTATTTAAATTTTTGATAACTAAAAGTATTAAGAAGGTGAAAAGATTTGAAGCTTTGACAAAAATAATATCTTTGGTTGGTATTCGTGAGATTTTGTAATTAATGCAATGTAATGATGAGTATCTTAGACTTGTCAAATTATGTAAGAAAATATCAAATCAAACTAAAGCTACTAATTTGATTTTTGAATTTCGAAATTTATATGTGTGAGATTGGTTGAGTATATTAAGTACAAAAACATATTACTTCTGTAAGTGATAGGTGGATGAAAAATAATTAGGCCAAAAGATGGGAAAGAGTTTCCAAGAGAAAAAACAAATTGATAGATGTGAAACATTCATTAGAAAATAAATCATAGATGCGAAACCTGTGGATAGATTCGAGATCTATTGATAGATACGAAACCCTAGTAATTATACTCAGATAGATGCGAAACCATAGATGTTAGAGAGTTTTATCATTGAGATATATTTTGTAGTAGACAAATTGTACGATAAAAAAATATCACAAACATTACAACAAGAAGTAAAACAAAGATTACAAAACATCATCCCAATATTTGTTAATGTTCATGTCATTAAGAAACGTGTAAAACATTTATGCTCTTCTTAATGGTGCAATATCGGAAGTTTTGTGAAACTCAAGTTTCTCATGCAAAATATAATCTTTAAAGTAATCGCAAAGCATTACTCCGCAATCAAATGATCCAGGTTTTTGTTTAGGATTTTTTACTGGACCATATATCATTATTGGTTTTTCTGCTTGTAAAATGTTTTTGTTTTGGAGGTATGCAATCTGTAATTTAATAAACATACAAATAAATCAGATGATATACATATATCATGAAATTATTATAGAAGAGAGACATTTACTAATCATTCTGCAGTTTTTCTTGTTGGATTCAGACGTTTTGGTATTGGGTTTAGATTTACTGCTTTTTCATGTTCAACATCTATTTCCAATAATGTTCAATGGTTAACATTCCCAGGTCTAGCTTCTGTTAGAAGCGGAACAAACATTAAACCTTCTGTGATGCCTCGTAGCTTATCATCAACATATAATGTTACATCCATATTTTGGTTCAGAAGATGCTACATTGGAGAAGTAATATTTAGAAACATTTATGTTTATAAATTAAGACATGTTGTAAAAGTATATTACTCTTACCATTGCACTTCCAGATAAGTATGTTACTGGCATAAATTCTCCTGGACTACTAGCAACTAGTATTTGAAAATTGTGTTGTTTAAGGTTGATATACATATAACCGTCAATTACCTGTGTTGTCGAAAGTGGAAACCAACAGTTTGTTAACATATGTATTGGGAAGAAATGGAAACAAACTAAATCTAAATTGAACTATTAACATAGAGTCAGTTTCATCATCATCTGCTATCTCCATCAAAGTACTAAAAAAATATCAGATCCTGGTACATCTGAACATGACCATACTGTTGGATCAGAATTGTTTTCTCCTTTTTCATTCAGTTCTAATTTGTAGTATTCATGTTGTCAATTGCAAATGTTACTTTGTTTTTAAATGGACATTATTTTTAGGTAACTTTCTTGTTAGGTAGTTCTTTAGAGACTTAATGTTGATCAGGATCTAAAATTAGTTCGAATGAAAGACCTTCATCAAAATCTTTCTGCACAAATGGGAAACAATTGAAACTGTAAGAGGAGACAGATGTGAAATGTTCAGAAATATAATAGATGGGAAAGAAGAGAAACCAAGATAGATGCAAATGTTCATAAATATAATAGATGGGAAAGAAGGGAAACCCAGATAGATGCAAAACATAAGTAATATTGATAGATGAGAAACCTTTATTATTCAGGTAGATGCAAAACCTTTGTAACTTTCATATATGAGAAACTAGTGAAAACCAAACCAGATGCAAAACCTATGGAAATAAATTAGATGTGAAACCAATGGAAATAAATTAGATGCAAAAACTTTTTGTAATTATGGTAAATGAGAAAGTAGTGAAACTACGCTAGATTGCATATCATTTTCAATGCGAAACAGGTAAAAATATGATAGGTGGGAAAGTTTTTCAATCACTACCTTTTTTCTTTTGCATATCCTTTTCAATTCTTATAATTTCTTTCTCAATTGCTGAGTCTAAGTCACTAACTTTTGGTGTTTGGATTTCTTGGACTTATGATGCCTTTTCTTTAACAAAACAGAAAACTGGACATTGGATGCGAAATATGAGTAAATATAATACATAAGGTAGATAGATGCGAAACATGTATCTTTAAATACAAAACCAATATTTATTTAAACAGAAGATGCAGATAAACATATAAATACAGATAATATTACAATATTTAAGACAAAAAAGAAGATAATACACAACAGTATATATCTTTAAATACAAAAAAAATTCAAAACATCTTTTGTTAATTCCAGGTTATCTGTATCACCTCTTTGTCCACAACATCTTTGTTGGTCACTTTAGATTCTTGAGGAACATCCTTTGTCACATCAAATGCTTCAACAACACTCTTGTCCATTTTAAATACTTCAGCTACACTGCTTGTCCCTTCAGATACTTTAGCAACTGATTCTTTAGCAATAGAACCGCAACATTAATATTTTTATCCCGTTCTTCCATAACAGTATTGGTATTTTGTTCTTTTGTAACATTAACATGAACTTAGGTATCATCTTTGTTTTTAAACCCTACTTCAATAGGATTTTCAATCGAGGGATCGTCTTTCTTTTCAAACCCAACATCACTATTAATAGTGGCATCAACTTGCTTTTCCACCCCAACTTCAATAGGAGTAGAATTCTCATTTTCTACAACAACAATAAGTTCAGAAGTAATAATATCAACATTAATGGGGAGATCACTATTAACAGTGGCATCAACGTGCTTTTCCATCCCAACAGTCTCGTTTTCAACAACAAAAACATCCTCAGATGTAGCACCAACAACATGAAACTCAACTTCACAAACATAGACATCTTCAACAACAACAACATTACGATCTTGTTTTTCCAAATCATCTTCACTTTTTTCTTGTTATGGAGGTGGAACCTTGACTTCCACAACAATATTTGGTGTTTTGTCTTGGTTTCCATCATAAAAACAGGGTTTTCGACTATAATATTAGGTGGGTTTCTTATTTTATTTGGTGATTGGTGGCCTTGATCATTTAATCTCTTTCTTTTTAATACGTTTTTGGTTGTTGTTCAGCTGTTTCTATGTTTGGCTTCAACATAGGCAGTTTAAGTGTATTTTGTAGGTCAACCTCAATGTCCATCTCTGCATCAGCTTTCATTTGTGTAATGCTCTTCTCCTATTCTTCGAGTTTCTTTTTCAGTTTATCAATTTGTTGTTGAAATATTTGACGTTCCATTTCAACTTATTCTACTTTTTTCATATGTTGTTAAGTCAAAGCTCTGGCTAGAGACTGGGTCAGTTTGTGCTTTGGCTGCTTCTAAGGCTGGTGTTGTTGTTAGGGCTGAGTCTGGGTGTGGGGCTATAGTTGGGGCTGGGGGTAGGTATATACTGTATATACTGTCTTTTGTTTGTTTAGAGGACGAGTTTCTACCGGTAAAGTTTTGTCTTTCACGTTCTGTACTGGTTTTCTTCGTCATGTTGCAGTCTTTTTAGTTCTTGGAACTTTTTTACATGGTGGAGCTATGTATTGGTCGAGTGTTTTTTCGCTACCAATAGAATCTGTTGTAGCTGGTTCTTGGAACGTATCCCAAGGCAAAACATCTTCATCTTCATTGAGGTTTACTTGTCCAGAATCTATTGGTGGAACAATATTATTTTCTTAAGGAGCATCATTATTTTCTTCTTGTATTTCGAATTCTCCTCCAAATTCTTCTTCTTCTTCTTCTTCTTCTTTTCTTAGCTTCAATTCTTCTTCAAAAATCTATAAAATTGTTAAAATGTTATAGTAAAGAGATATATATGTAACATGTAAAACAGGAATAATAAAACATATCATAAATATACTTGTTCATTTGTTTTTTTAATGGCTTCAACCAAATCAAAATCTGTTTTGCATTCAATACCCAGCCATTTGAAGTATCTAGGTATCTTGTCTTCAATTTCAATATATTGACATAAAGTTATGTGTTCCATGATGAATGACTATATATTAAAAATACTTTATATATCATTTATTGACTAAATATTATATATGAAATAGAACAAAGAGAAATACTAACCAGTAAAAGAGCAACACAACTAACTACTCTTCCAGGTTTAGTTTCATGACAAGCTATTATTGAATTCATCAACTTTTCTTAGATTGCTTCAGCCCAATAGTAGTTATTTATTTTATCAAGGTGTTCTATATAATACACCACAGTCGAAGCTAGTACATCTCCAGATGTAGAGAAAAACAAGGTAGAACAGGCTAACAATATAAAGAGTATGACAACATCTTTTATTGCCTTTTGTCCAGATGTTTTTAATGCTTTCTTTATTGTATTCTACCAACAAGCAAAAACATTTTTAAAAAAGGAATAAATGTGAAACCCTAGTAATTACATTCAGATAGATGCATAACCTGTTGAAATGTGAAAGGGAAATTAAAACGCTAGATGCGGAACCTATGTAAAAGGTAAAAAAGTAGATGTGAAACTTGTATTAATCTTAGTAGATGCGGAACATGGTTTAATTTGAAACATGCCAAACGCGATAGATGCCAAACCTAGTTTAATATGAAGCTGATTAAAGAGATAGATGCGTAATGTTGTGCAAATTTTAAAGTAAAGCACAAGTAGTACATATGAACCTATGCAAATATTAAAACAATCCAAAAATGTGAGAAATATGGAATTACGAACCTTTATCAGTTTGTTAGTGATTGGTCTTGCTCGGCTTTCATCAACTTTTCTTGATGTCTTCTCAGAAAAATATTTCTTTATTATCCTTGATTTTTCTTCGTCTTCTAATTTTGAAAACTTATGTTCAAAACTCTTGGCTTGAAGTGGCATATTTTCATTTCCATATTTTAAACCAAAGATGATCTTTATGTAATGGTTTGTAAGTTGTAAAAAGATTTCCCCCAATTTAAATGCTTATTGTTCGTCATCATATGTCATTGTTATCTGCTCAATTACATCCGAGTGCTTTTTGTATGCAGTATTCTTTGTTCGAAGATCATAGGTTGTTTTTAAAAGTGAGTAAAAGGGTGTATTCTTTGCTGTTTCTATATGTTCTGGCCTCACTTTTGTCTCTTCTATCTGTTTTAACAGTGGAAAGAGGTCGGACCTGTAAAAACATGTTTTTGGTGCCATTTCACCTGTAAAAGCAATACATGAGAAAAATATATTAGATATGATAGATACAAAAATTATGGAAGTTAGATAAGTGATAGATACGAAATCTATGTAAATGTTAATGCACTGAAACACTGATAGATGTGAAATCAATGTAAATGTCAATGTACTAAAACACTGATAGATGCAAAACCTAAGGAGATTTATAACCAAAAAATTTGGTAGATGCAAAACCTAATAAGATCTATAACCAAATTTTTTTATAGATGCGAAACCTAAGGAGACCTATAACCAAAACAATTAGTAGATGCGAAACCTAAGGAGATCTATTACCAAATAATTTGCTAGATGCGAAACCTAAGAAGATCTATAATAAAAAAAATTACTAGATACGAAACCTAATGAGATATATATATAAAGAATTTGCCAGATGCGAAACCTATGTCAAATGTTAAGCTGTACATGCTGATAGATGTGAAACTCTATAAAAACCTTCAATTATGAGGAAGATAATAATTGAGAAACCTATGTAAATATCAATGCACAAAACATTGATAGATGCAAAACTTAAGGAGATCTATAACCAGAAAAACACTGGTAGACGCATAACCTATATAAAAAACCTGCAATTATAGCCAAATACTAGCTTGAAACCTATACAAATGGCACAAAAGCAGGTATGAATTTACGTAACATTTAGTAAGGCTTTTTGTATACGAAATTATATTTTTATTAACCAGTTTCTACAGCGTCTCGTGTCTCGCTAAAGCGAGACACGAGTAAGCAGTGTTTATCACTAAAAAAAAAACTGGAAACATGTGA